>CAJHNH020005974.1:2500-16066 GCA_905116865.2 Candidula unifasciata
GAAACTTTTGGTTTTAATTATGACAGGGTTATTTGCGCCATATAAAATGACTTGACACTGCACGCCACCAAGTAGCCATGAAAAGCACTCCTGCAGTGTTTATGCGATCAAGCAGGATACTCAGATACTGTTCCGACAGACGACGAAGTCGTTTTCTGGCCAGCCAGTTGGCAACCCTGTCGCCGATGATGTTCTCAAAGCTATGTACACTGATCTGGTTAATTAGCTTTCTTTGCTATATAAGAGAATCGTTTAGTTATTCTGCTAGATAATTGTACACTTTTGTTTGGCTTGGATGTATTTTTCTTAATCTAAAATCTGCTAGATAATAATTGTACACGTTTGTTTGGATGCATTCTTCTTTTTCTTCATTATGCTATAGATTTGTACACGTTTGTGTGGATGTATTCTTCTTTTTCTTAATTTTGTTATAGATTTGTACACGTTTGTTTGGATGCATTCTTCTTAATCTTTATTCTGTTATAGAATTGTACACGTTTGTTTCGATGCATTATTTGTTATCTCCTCCTTGTTTGTCGACACCTTCCTCCTCCCCTTTCTCCTCTGCTTCTCCTTCCTCCTCATTTCCCCATCATCGTTTCCACCTCCACATTCTCCTCCTCATCCCGTCACCTCTTCCTTCCTCTTCACTTTATCATCATCTAATATACGTTTTCTCAAATTTTTCCTCCCTACCAAATCTCCTTATCCTTCCTTTCCGCCTCCTCTTCCTCTCCTCCTCATCTTCCTCTCCTCCTCATCTTCACCTCATCTTCACTGTCTTCCTTAGGCAACGCATGTAATGTCTTTTATAGACTTCATCCTATGACTTGTTGAATCTGACAGATATTGTTGATACAATGCGCAATTTAAAACAAGCCGGTGCTCGATTACACTGGATGTCGTTATTCCCTAATACAATATCTGGTGCACATTGTAACCATGATCCACCTTGAATCCACCAGGGTCAAGTTTTAAAACCCATCTTGAATTAGACTGCCAGGTCAGAATGAGCACGCTATTCCCGCCGCATTTCACTTCCCTCCTGAATGCCTTTGACAAGCTTGCTGTTGTGAAGCCCCTTTGGGAATGAAACTCCCTGTGTGCGTTGCGTGGTCCCAGTGTGTGTGGGGGGGGGGGGGGAAAGGACAAGAATAGACCCACTGCCTCCCCATCAAGCATGTCCTAAGAGTCGACTAACTGGGGACTTCCTTTGAAGCCGGATTGCATCTGGCCGAGCGTAAGGAACAACCATATGTACACAGATAAGCCAGTAAAACGGATGTACAACCAAAACTCAGGCGTTGGCACAATGCCAAAGCCTAAGTGAACGAACAGCCAGGAATTTGCGCAGGAGCTTAAAGCCGCTGAACAAAGATTAGGAAGCAAGATTGAGAGAACAGTGCGAATGTATATACTGATTATTACAGTTTGAGGAGAACAGTATTACGAGCAGTGGCTAGACGATCTTGTCGACGGATGTACAATCACACTGTTATTGATGCCATCAGAATTATAATTCTGCGCTTGCTGCTGGTGATGAGAACGGAGCACTTATGGAAATGTCCCCAATGTTGTAATTTAGATACTTAAATTTAACATTCCCGTATGCTTGTTTATGTATTCAACAAAATAAACCCAGTTGTAATCTCTCTATTTCTACGTCGCATCATTTGTCCCAGGTGTATGTTTTAACATAATCTGTTTACCACTGGAAAATTTCATGGAAATGTTTTCAGAAACCTGCAAAATAAAAGGCGACCGAAGACCATTTCCGGTAATCGCTTAATTGTGCAGAGTGTATGGGCCAGTCATCTTTGCTTGAAGCGATACAAATCCCATGTTTACATCATTCGAAATTTAGTTTTATGAACAGGACTTTGCCCGGCTCTCTAGCGTAGTTGGCTAAACCGGATTGCGTGGTGACCGGGTGACGAACTCCATGTGGTCCGGGTTCACTCCCAGGGGTAGGCAGAAAAACCACATTCCTCACAGATTTACGGTATTTACAATGGAATCAAGGCCGAAAGGTTGCTATATCCATAATACCCTGCCTATGGGTTTACAACTCATGGCTTCTGGATACTAAAACAAACAAACAAACAACATGAACAGGACTTTAGCATCCACGTCGGCCAAGCCTAAAAATATGTCACAGGAGTTCCACATCCTATGAAATCCGGATTGTATTAGGTCAGGCTAAATTGTTCAAACCATTCCTTCCGGTAACAATGGTGTAGTTGATTACGTGTTTAGCCGATTTTTTGGGCTTGTTAAAAGTGAAATGATGTTTTTAGTCACACACGCCAGTCAAATGACATCGGTGTTTGTGTGTGTGTGTGTGTATATGTGTGTGTACGTGTATGTGTGTGTCTGTGTGTGGTTGCATTTAGTTCCTGAGTTACATTGAAAAAATCCTGTTGTTCTTTTTCTTCTTCTTCTTCTTCTTCTTCTTCTTCTTCTTCTTCTTCTTCTTCTTCTTCTTCTTCTTCTTCTTCTTCTTCTTCTTCATCTTCATCTTCATCTTCATCTTCATCTTCATCATCTTCTTCTTCTTCTTCTTCTTCTTCTTCTTCTTCTTCTTCTTCTTCTTCTTCTTCTTCTTTTTCGTCTTCTTCTTCTTTTTCGTATTTTTCTTCTTCTTCTTCTTCTCTTCTTCTTCTTCTTCTTCTTCTTCTTCTTCTTCTTCTTCTTTCTTCTTCTTCTTCTTCTTCTTCTTCTTCTTCCTCCTCCTCCCCTCCTCCTCCTCCTCCTCCTCCTCTCTTCTTCTCTTCTTCTTCTTCTTCTTTCTTCTTCTTCTTCTTCTTTCTTCTTCTCTTCTTCTTCTTCTTCTTTTCTTCTTCTTCTTCTTCTTCTTCTTCTTCTTCTTCTTCTTCTCGTTCTTCTGATCGTTCACCGGCTGAAACTTCTGGCTTTTTGTCAACTTCCATGCTTAGTTTTGTTTAAGGACTTCAGTTTTGCGTGTTACAGATCTTGCTTGTTTGTGTGCAGCCTGTTGACTTCCCTCCTCTCAGCCAAACGCGCTTGCCCTTTCAAAGGAAACATCCCTAATTATTTGACTTTCAAGACATTCTTGTATGCCGGCGTCTGTATCTTAGGCGTTGCAATATCGATTCGTAATACCAGAGTGTCGGAATCGAACCCAGCTGCGGACTATATGTTTTAGCCTCGGTTTCGACTCTGATACCGAGAGCTGACCGTTTAGCAGCAATGACAAACTGCTGAACGTAAAATCTACCCCCCCCCCCCCCACCAAAAAAAAAAAAAAAAACCAAACACAACAGCAACAACAACAAAACAGAAGAGGGTGGCTTCAGTCCCCTTGTAAATTTTATAGGGGCGGCACAACTGGCCTTAGCCTTGTCCCGAATGAGATGTCGGAACCCAAACGTAGACTTTTATTATCAACTAAGTGTTACATATCTCGTTCTTTTCGTTTCTTTTTTTGGGGGGGGGGGGGTGAGGGGGGGGGGGGGGGGGGGGGGGCTTCAGCGCCCTTGTACATTTATAAGGGCGGCACAAAGGGCTTTAGCCTTGTCCCAAATGAGATGTCGGAACCCAATCGTAGACTTTCATTATCAAGTAAGTGTTACATATCTCGTTCTTTTCTGAAAATGTATTTTTCTAAATGTTATTTTAACCAATAAATGGTGTATTCCGAGGAGCTTCTTTTCTCCTACTTGTCTTGCCGTAAAGCGATACATAGAGGAGTTAGATGTAGTTTACCGACTTGTTTGATATTGTTTGTGCTATAAAGCAGACCTAGTTTCCTGCCTTTTGCTTGTTGCATAGCTTGTGTTAATGTCATAATGGGTTATTATAGTGTTTCTTTACTCCCTGACCTCAACCTATCTATTTCTTGTCTGTCTTGTAGCCCATTGTTTTCTTATAGTGCACTATAACTAATGGCTGACTTTGTTCAGTTCTGATCAGATAACCAAACCATTTGATTCTTTGATGTTCATGAAATAATTTACCGGAACTATGCCTATCATTATTCTTAGTTCTGCTTTGAATGGAACTAATTGGATTAAAGTAAGGCATTTTTGCACAGCGCTGGCACACCCAGGCCCTCGACCCCTAGAAAAAACAAGCAAACTGGCTGAGTGGCTTCCTCTTATCATCTATAGAAGCGCCTTTCTTATTGTGGAAACATTTCTTATTATTTCATAGCTTCTTCTTGTAGTCCAGGTCATGTGGTAGTCATCTCTATCCACCACTTTCTGTTTCGTTTACTTTCATTTATTTATCACATAGATGATCATCCACGCCATGATGTGACACAGCCCAGCATCTTCCTTCTCCAACCCCTCCCTCTGCCTCTTCTCCCCTCTATCTTTCCCCCTATCATAATATATATCAGATTTCTCCTTCTCATGACATGACCAAACGATACAGACTGTCCATTATTTTAAATATTTTGTTATATTTTAATTATATTATAATTGTCAGTACTGAGCGTTTTAAACCAGGACAAACCCCTAGAATGTATAGAATTATTGACAACACCCATGTTTGCAAGCGAGTGAGTCAGTTTGTTTTTGAGCTTTCTGTTCCCTTAATCTCCCCTGCTTATATGCATTAACATCATATGTCTACACCAGTTGCCTCAAATTCTGTAATTTTGCTAGTATAAACATTATAGAGAACTGTTGAAACTGCAGATTGATGTGCTGGTCCCAGTGTGATATTACATGGCTCTGAGACCCTTACACTCAGAGGAAAGACAACCCAAAATAGGAGCAAGGACAGTCGCTCTCGAGTTAACTAGCCAGGGACAACCACTGTTCTCAATTAGAGGGACATCAAAACAGTATAACTGCTTCTATTGCAGGCACCCTCGAGATCAGTGTTGCCACTATCCTCTCTTATTTAATCTGGAACCCTAGTTAACATCGAAAGCAAAGGTGGTCGCATTTAACCAGGTATCTTTACTTAGCTTGAGCTCTTTCCTTGCTATGAAACAGCCTGCAGATTAGCTGCAACGAACTTCTTGAGCACCCAGCCACTTTTTGACAAGACAAGAATTCCGAGGTGCGTAATGAGGTAAATATATAGCTGTATTTTCTGACTTCCCTTGTAGTTACAAATTTCAGTTAGTTGCGTATCCTTTACATGTCAAACTTAGTCATCCCCCCCCCCCACCTCCCAGGGTCATATGGGTCACATCTGTGACGTCATAGGGGCCACATAGACACCTAATTGAACTCATTTAAAAAAAAAGTATGGTAGAATAGTGTCTTTGTACGAGCCGCAGGCGTGTTTTCAAAGGGCCGCATGTGGCCCGCGTTTTACTTGCCTGTTTTACAGGACCTCGCTGAAACAGCTTCAGCATTTGTTTACTGTTTTTGTCCTACTAGGCCATTTTACTTTCACTAGTTTCCATTGCTTTCTAAACGGCCGGTTCTCGAAACCCCTGTCGAAATCAACGCATGCGCCCGGCTCGCTAGCGTAGTTGGCTAAACCGGACTGCGCGGTGACCGGGTGACGAAATCCTTGTGGTCCGGGTTCACGCCCAGGTGTAGGCAGAAAAGCCACATTTCTCCCAGATTTACGGTATTTATCATGGAATCAAGGCCGAAGGGTTGCGATATCCATAGTACCGAGCCTAAGTGTTAACAACTCATGGCTTCTGGATACTTCAAAAAAAAAAAAAAAAATCAACGCATGCCGGTCTGCTGCCAAATCGCCCGCAAAGTGGAATCGAACCGGGCATCCCGGAATTGAGAAGCACGTTCACAAGAACAAACCACAAACGAGATTTTGTTACAAATCAACACATTAAAATAATTCCATAACAGTCTCTACAGACCAACGCAGTCGAATTGTAACATTATTGTTTGTACAACAGAACCAATCAAGCCCGCGAAATAACAGGGAAAACAGTTCCACGAGAGATGCAATTACAGAAAGGTATTTCAAAATTCGTTTGTTTGATGTAAAGTCCTGAGCCGAGAATAATGTCCCGACATTTTCAAAATGTCATCTAATCACTTGTTATTGTTTGTTGTAAGTGGCTGTGTTTTTGCCACGAGGATTATTATCTTCTGGGTAGGTTTCTATAAATGGTTCTCTTACGTTGGGCCGCATTCTATATTTGGTGACGGGACAATTTATTTGTTTTGTTTATGGTTATTGTGTCTAACCAGGAGCGGGCGTGCGAACAGTTAAGAACGATAAGGCTCTCATGGCGGAGATCCAGGTTCGAATCCTCGGTAAGGTCATGAATTTGGTTCTGTCGAAGGGTGTTTCAAACTTTTGGATCAGTGCTATACAAGGCGGTACTGGTGAAAGCCAAAGCAATTGCCGGGGACGCTCGGAGGAAAGTAAGGACTCTTTTTGACGCCTTCGCATATAAGGCTAGCCCTATATTTCACAGATCAATCAGCACTCGGTTGGTGATATGATCAATACCAAGCCGGCCGCCTTTACTTTTTAGGACTTAACTTGGTACCCACTCAAGACTGGGTCGACCTGGTTCGAACGTGACACCCAGGCATTAGGAAGCGTCTTCGCAACGCCTAAGCCACAGACTCCGACAATCAAGTGATGAGGCAGAAAAATGTGCAGGCCCACCTGGACTGTTCCGCGTGCCACCGGTGTGCTGCGGGACATGGGTTCAAGAACATTGCTTCACAGGACGTTAATAAACGAACCCGACCACGTGTTAGCTCTTTGTGGTTTCTGTAGTCAATTATTACGTTCAGTAGTTTGCTATTGTTCGAGCTGCAAAAGGGGGTGAGGCAGGGGTGCATTCTCTCACCATACCTATTCAATATATACGTAAAAAATCTAATGAGAAAGTCAAAAATGACCAGACTTGTGACAGCTATGATCCGCTCAAAATTGGTGGCAACCCTATTCCGGAACTCCGCTACGCAGATGACACAGTCCTACTTTCGAACAGCGTAAAGGGAATAGTAAATTTACTATTGTCTGTCCAAAAGCACAGTGCAGATCAAAATCTGTTCTTGCATTTAAAGAAAACGAAAATAATGTCCACACATAAAACTGGCTGTCACCCAAAAACAACAATAAATGGATGAAGAAATTGAAAATGTCACAAACTTTGAATATCTAGGCTCTATAATAAACAGCAATGGAGATTTCGACAGAAATTAAAAGGAGGATGGCCATAGCAATGCAACGATTGAACAGGCTTAAAAGCCTGTGGTTAAGCGCCAGCAAGGAGATAAAAATTAGAATTTTAAGCGCATGCATCTTCCTTGTGGCTACATACGGATGTAAGTCGTAAAGAACGAGAATAGGAGCTTTTGAGCTGAGATGCTATAGAAAGATTCTCAGAACATCTTACACAAAGAAGATGAGAAATATTGACATCTTAAAAGATCTGAACATCAAGGAAGATTGGCTAATAAAGAGCATCCTTTCTCGAAAGCTGAAATATTTTGGTCATATCAAACGCCACGACGGATTGAAAAAAAAATTATAACAGAAAGCATGGTACCAGGAAGTAGGGGCAGGGGCCGGCCTACACGAAAATGGGCACAAGATATAAGTGACTCCTTGAGTGTGAAAGTTCATGAGGCGGGAGAACTGGCGAGTGACCGAGTTTCTTTCAGGCATACTGTGATGAGAGTGACGTTCTGCAAAGGACCTGCTACATGATGATGAGTTTGCTATTGTCGGCGTCTGTGGCTTAGGCGTTGCGAATGCGCTTTGTAATGTCGGGGTGCCGGGTTCAATCCCTGCTGCGGACGGTTTGTCTTGCGATGGTTTCGACCGTGGTACCGAGAGCCGACCGTCAAGAAGCAATGGAAAACTACTGGACGAAAATTGCTTAGAAAAACCACAACAGCCAGCACTTGCTGGGGTTGGTTCTGCAAAGTCCTGTAAAAGATACGCAACTAACTGAAAGTTTGCTTTTGCTTCGCAATGTCTGGGTGCCGGGTTCGATCTCACCTGTGGACGATTGCTCTTAGTTGGTTTTGACAGTGGTACCGAGAGCTGAACGTTCAGTCGGCAGTGGCAGACTAGTGAACATAACTTTTGCCTAGAAAAAGCACAACAGCCAAACAATGCTAGATTCGGTTCTGCAAAGTCCTCTAAAGGATACGCAGCTAACTAACAAGCTTGCTATTGCTTATGAATGTTTGGCTCTCGATATCCTCTCTAACTAACACAAGGTGGTCTGCTGCCGAATCGTCTACAGCTCACATAGAGCCAGGTATTTTTGAATTACGAAATGTGTTGGCAACGCTTAAACTGCAGACACCAACTGAGTGTCTGTTTTTTTTTTTTTTTTCAACACTTTTTTTCAAAAATAACATCACTGAAGAGTAAATTTGGAAATTATATAGTGTATTTAGCCTGAATATAGAATCCAGTCACTATAATTTTGGCAGCTCATTTTTCGAAGCTGCACGGCAATTCAAAAAGCATACGTCGGAGATGTACTTACACATATCCATTATTCGTAAATTTCCCAGTTATCCAGGTTGTCAAGAGAATTTCACTGACGTGAATCTGTGTGTTTATCTGCATATGTACGAAAATAAACGAAAAATGGTTTGCCTATTGTGGCGTCGCTTTGACTTGGGATATCTTAAACTCTTATCAAAAGGTGTTTAGCTGTTTTTCACCGTCAGTTTTTTGTTGTTGTTTTGTTTCGTTTGTGCCTAAATTTTTATTTTGCTTTGTCAGGAAGAAGTTGACATATGTGGCTTTAGGGTTCCAAACACTGTCGAAATTTTGAAATACCTGTCGTTTCAGCAATGGGAGATTTGGCAGCAGTCTGTTTAAAAAAAAAAAAAAATTATTATTTAAAAAAAAAAGCGTTTTTCCTTTGCAGGATTGTATTCTGTAAGATTAACATGTAATCGCCATGAATCCCCGGGTTTTACTGCAGAGGTGAAAGACAGACTCGAAGAGCTTCATCGTCATCATCATCATCATGATGTGCCGTGCCAACTGGCGTAGGCGCTCGTGCGTCTGCACAGATCACGATTCCTGGTTTTCCTGGAACAGCTCTTTAGATGATATACCTCCATGTCGTCGTTTCAGCCCATCCAGCATCATCTCCCTAAGTCTGCCTCTACCCCTTTTTCCACTTGATCTTTCCAGTAGTCACGATGTTCTCCAATGTCTCTCTTCTCATTATGTGGCCAAAGAAAAGTGTTTGTCTCTTTCTTATTGTTGTATATAGAGATCTTCCTTTTTTAGCTTCTTTCAAGCAATCGTTGTTAGTTACTCTGGCCGTCCAAGGTATTTGTAACATTCGTCTCAGAAACTGCATCTCTGTTGCTTCCAAATTCTTCCTAATGTGTTCACTGACATTCCAAGATTCGCTGCCATACAGCAGAACCGGTTCTATGTAACCTTTTAGCATTGCAGAGCATGCTCGGAAAATTGAAACTGGTGTCCTGCGCACAGAGTAGCTTGTGCCACTTGATTAGATATCCAGGTGTAAGAGGTAACGAGCAGGCTGATAGATTAGCTGCTGCCTTTCCTCTGACGCTCTCTACTTTATGATCAAGCGGATGTGGTGAAGGCACTATGGGATAAATGGATATTACAACTGAATATATATAATGAAAAATATATGAAAAAAATAACAACAAAAATCACCGGGAGAGGGGGGTGGAAAGGGTAAAATATGGACGCGAGGGGGTAGAGGTTCTGGAATATATTTAACATTGAAGGGGAAACAGGCGGACCTGTTAATCAGGTTGCATCTGGTACTATTGACATGTCAACTCTTTGTTGGCTACAGAAGAAGAAGGCGGAGTACATCTGGGAATGTGCCGAGTGTAATAATGTCAGTTCATTCATTCACTCATGCCACTAGAAAATGTATGGGGTCGCACGCGCGCGCGCACGCACACACACACACACACACACACACACACACACACATAAACACACACTAAAACAATAGTTAACCTAATTTTGTTTCATTCATTCATTCATTCAGTAGCATGTCCCTCGCGGAACCTCGCTGCCATAACAACCCTCCGGAAAACCTTCCTATCATGAGCAAGATGTCCTGCGTCTGATACACCCATCTGGAGATCATCTGCCACATCCTGCACCCATCTTCTCCTTGGTCTTCCTCTTCCTCTCTTCCCAGGCATATACCCCTCCATTATTGTTGTCTCTAGACTTCCATGACGTTTCAAGTGACCAAAATATTTCAATTTTCTTTGTTTTATTGTCTTTACTAGCCAACCCTCTTCAATATTCAGCTCTTGAAGTATGGATGCATTTGTTCTTTTCTTACCCAAGATATTCTTAGAACCTGTCTGTAACATTTTATATTCAAATGCATTTATGCGCTGTTCCGCTTGTTTAGTAAGTGTCCAGGTCTCACAGGCGTATGTTGCAATGGGAAAGATGCATGCTCTTAAAAATCTGACCTTTGTAATTCTATCTGTTCAATTCCATAATTTATTCAGTTGTCTAGTAGTCTTTGAAGAGCAATTGATAGTCGCCTTTTAATTTCTTTCATTGTGTCACCATTTTGTTGGTAACAGTGACCCAAGATATTCGAAATTTTCCACCACTTCCAATCTTTCCTCATTAACATATATTTCCTCTCCATGGCAGTTTTGTTTGTATGCATTATCTTTGTTTTTGCTATGTTAAGAAATAAGTTATGATTTTCACTATTTCTTTGGAGTGAGGTTAATAAGTTTTCTAAACCAAGTTGTGATGTTGATAGTAATTCTGTATCATCAGCATAACGAATTTCTGGTATTTCATGACCACCGATGTTTAGGGCATCATATTGTTCCTTGTTTATATCATCTCTTACATTTCTCATTATATTTTCGGCGTACAGGTTGAACAAATACGGTGACAGCACACAACCCTGACGGACTCCTTGCTTGATGCCAAACCAGTCTGATGTCTCTCCATCTATTCTGACTGCTGCTTGTTGGTCTTGATAGAGCATTTTAATGAGCTGCACTATTTTGTTTCCCTAACGTCAAATCAGTAATGCTGGAGCGGACACTCAGAGAACAGTTCAAACAATTACTAATAAATTCAACATTTGATGGTTTTAAAATAAATGCTACGGAACAAATACCAAGTCATAGAGAAGCGATAAATCAGGAAACCCATGAAAATAATTTGATCGCATAAAGAAACAATTAAAATAATTCTACAGAGAAAAGAAACAGCCATACATCTTCTACATTTGACGAAAGGTATCAGTTAAGTGTGCTTTTTAAGGGAATTCACATTTCGATAAGTTGGCGAAAGTGTCAGCCATCGAGTACGTGTAGGTTTATCACAGCTGAGTGCAGAAAGCTTTCCACCTGTTGAATTTAGAGATGCTATCTTTGGAATGACGATTTTTCTGCAAAACAAGGAAGACGTTAGAATTGTGAATAGCGCTTTCAATTTACATACCTTAGTAACTCCGCTGCAATATGGGACGCGATTTAAAGAAAAAATATTTTATAAAGCACCACATCGGCTGTTGTAACAAAACTTAACGGTTAAACTTGGTTTCTGTGACTTGTGCCCGACGAGTCTTATCCGAATGGTGGCATTTGTGTCACCAAGTGTTTAACGCTCCTTGTGCGGTCCTGGTGGGGTTGAACGTTACTCACTCACACCCTTGCGTGTCAAAGCACGTAACTCTTACCCAATAGGAGACTCAAGTGTTAGTTATTTTAAAGCCCCATCGGGGACCCTAATAAAAGGTTGAGGTTGAATGGAGCTTTTAGGACTTCTGCCCGGTGGATTCTCATTCCAATGGTGACACATAGGTGGTAATTGTTCAACGTGTGGTCCTCGCAGGGTACGACTTCAAGCACTCACACTTGTGTTCCGATAGACGCCCAGGTGCCTTATGGGTCCGCCAATAAGCGACTCAGTAGCCGATCGAGAAGGTGATTAGGGGATAATATAACTTACCTAACCCTCTACAGTTGGCGTCTGTGGGTTAGGTTTAACGCGCTTTGTAATGCCGGGGTGCAGGGTTTGATTCCAGCTGCGAGCCCTGCGCCTTGCGTTGGTTTCAACAATTGTATCGAGAAGCCGACCGACGATAAAGAAATGGCAAACTACTGGATGTAAATTCGCCAAGAAAAACCACAACAGCCAAGAAGTGCTGGGGTTGGTTCTGCAACGTCCTGTAAAGGATGCGCAACTAACTTTAATCCCATACAACAGTGGCTCTCAACATGCCTAATGCCGCGACCCTTTAATACAGTTCCTCTTGTTGTGGTGACCTTCCAGCCATGCAATTATTTCCCTGCTACTTCATAACTTCAGTGGATATGTGTTTCTCGATGGCCTTAAGCGACCCTTGTGACCCTTGTTCAACCCACACAGGGATCGCGACCCATAGTTTGAGACCGCGGTTCTAAAAGGCTCGTCGTTACAACTAAAACCACTTTCACGTCTCTTGATTTTACAAATACATAATCATTGAAATGATATAATTTATGTGATTAGTGATAGTGATTATTAATTAGAAAGGATTATCATCACAGCACTCCGGACAGATCCATAGGTGCTCCGATCTCCCCTTCAAGCTCCACAAGTGTAAAACGACTGATGACGCCTGTTCTGTGTTAGTTAATGAAGCGTCTTGTCCCCTTAGTGAAATGGTAATTTCTTGCAGCTCCAGACTGCGCCCCCATGTCCATCAGTCTAGACAAGGATATGGAGTCATGTCCTTTGGGGTGCTCCTCGGTACGGTCAGTGCAGCGCATGGCATTGATAACATTACTTCTGTCCAGTACTGGGCTAGCCATAGCAACGACAGTGTCAGCAAGATAGTCAACACGCTCGTTTCCTTGTACACCCACATAACCGGGCACAAAGATGAAGGTTAGGGCAAATATTCATGAAGTGCTTAGTGTTGCAATCTATTCTTGCCTGATAAATCCAGCTTGGATTTGTTAAAGCATATTCATCGAGTCACTATGAATGCATACATGTGTGAACCTTTGAGTGCCAAGCCATGCTAAAGGCCTTGTTCCAGGCATAGTTTCCGCTGTAAGGCTATTAGTTGTAACAGCAAAGGCGCTATAATCTCCCTGATGGTTTTCCCCCTGAGCTTACTGTGAAGGCCCAGGCACTTCGCTTGCCCCTAATTACTGACCCATCTGTGTAAACTATAGCATCACCTTCATCTGTTTTTATCAATTAGTGTTATGACTAAAGTGTAAAAAAAGCCAAGAATCTGCTCTCTACAGCTTCCATCAAGTTTGATATAAACCGGAAGATTATTGCTTGGAGAAGGAGGCACAATTATCCATTCCCAAATTTTTTAAATTTAAAGTACCAAGTAAGGTGGGCAAAAACGTTCGATGGCCCCCCAGCCCCAACCCCTTTCCCGGGTTTTCCTCGTTTGAATTTTTACCTTTTTTTTTTTTTGCTTGAAAAATTCCTCATAAAGTGGGTATCGATGGTTTGACTTCAATTTGAGGAAAGTAACAGCCCTGGATATCTTGATTCTGTTTTCCTTTGTGGAAAAAACCGGAGGTATTCCAAGGGATTTTTGGGTTTTTTTTGTTTCTGTGAACACCTTTTTTACTTTTTTTTAAAAAACCCAAAAAAACCAAAAACATATTTCCATTATCTCCC
>CAJHNH020005975.1:0-12500 GCA_905116865.2 Candidula unifasciata
TCTCCCGGACTTTACCTCCAGTTACAACAAAACGAGACGAGAAGTCCTACCAAACTGACTGAAAATGGGCTGGCCGTTATGAAAAGTTATTTGTTTCTAGTTAGGTTTTGCAAATTTCATTCTGCAAATGTCCTATTTCTGGACCGGAAATCTAAAGGCTTCGTTGCCCAGCTTTGGAGTGGTTTGCTTGGTGCAAAACTGTGAGCTGTTGGTTTCATGCGGAATAATATTACTGTTGTAAAATATCACAGCAGTTTCAAGTATTTTCACTTTCCGAGTGCATGCATTAAAATTTGTCTACCAATTACTAGTTTTTAAATAGGACAGCGAGAGGAATTTTCTGTGATATTCACTGTCACAGTAAGAAGTTATGGGGAAACCTATCTACAGTGATGGCGGAAACTTGACTAACGACTAACGACCAAACGAGAAGCAGAATTAGACGGCGTGGCTAATTTTTTTTTTCCACATATTAAAATCAAATGATGTTGGAATAAAATTTGCAGTGGAAAGCCTGTGTCGAAAAATGTCAAAACATAGAATCTTCAGAGTTTTAATATTTCACAGTCATTGTTTTTTTCTGGAAGCAAGAGAAAACAAATACCTAAGTTCTGAAGAGATTACGAATAACAGAAATAGTATTGATGACAAAAACAAAATTGAGAAATGAGAAAATTTGTCGACCATATTAAATACAACACACTTTAAACAAAATAAGGGACAGACAGGTGCAAGACAAGCACGCAAGAAACAGACAGTGATTCAGTCTGGAAGATGAATCAACCACAAGCTTGTCACTCTTGTGGTAAAGGTAGTCGGCTAATTTGCTACCGCAGCCACATATAACACCAAATCTCACGATACCTGATGCAAAGTCACCATTTGGTCTTGTCCCTGTCCGAGAGTCAGCTAAAGTGTAGCAGGGGAAGATCGTGGCTTGGAGTCATGAGAAAAGTCGGTCCACTTTCTGAGATTGTCTAGGAAGTAATGGGCCAAACAATCGTTGACGAGCGATCTTTTTACTGATGATAGCTGAAATCCTGCTGTACATGCTCCACTGTGTAGTTCTTCTTATTAGAAAAACTGTAAAGGGATGGGTGAAAAGCAGTGTCATGGTGTCCATACAGTGTGAAAGGAAGAGTGTGTTTAACATTTCGTTTGTTACGGTGAGGGAAGCTGATTACATGATTTCAGGTTACAATTTACAAACCCGTGTGGGTATCAGGGCCCTATTAAAAGGAAAACAAGAATGGACAACTGCCTACCCAAAGGCATGACGTATAAATCGACTAATTGGGAGCTTCCTTCGAAGTCGGAGTGCATCTGCCTGAGAGGCATGTAATCAACAGTCTGCACACACATGTGTCAGATCTGTCAAACGGATGCACCTCCAGCACACATTTTATAGAACAGGACTGCAGTCCACAAGGGGACGAACAACTAGAACATTCCACTAGAGTTTACCGTTGGTGAACGCAAACAAGAAGAAGAGAAGAAGAAGAAGAATTCTTCAAATTGTGCTTTTTATCGGAAAGGATTGACAGAAGAAAGAATAAGAAGAACGAGCAAGCGACCAAACTTTATTTTCAGAGGATCACATTTTGGACAGTCGAGGGTTTCGAGTATTCTTCTCTCACACCACAGTTGTATTCAATCAAGACATATGTTAATACAACAGTATACATAATATTAGCAGCAAGTAAAATAAAAACATGTATGACAAATGGGCACATTTAAATATATACACAAATGCATGCACACATTTATATACATGCATAAGCACTCATACTTTTTTTGACATGTATACATAAACACACATTCATACTCTGGAATACATACATACACACTTTTACATATACATGCATACTTATATATGCACACACCCATACTCATGTGGCATGCTCTTGTAGCATGTGACTTTCAACTCCTATAGGAGCGCACAACGAGCGATGAAACAAAGTGCCACTATTCGGTTGAGAATTACCCGAGTACATGTCAAAGAAACCTAGGTCAACATGAAG
The DNA here is from genome assembly GCA_905116865.2 of Candidula unifasciata. Classification (NCBI taxonomy): domain Eukaryota; kingdom Metazoa; phylum Mollusca; class Gastropoda; order Stylommatophora; family Geomitridae; genus Candidula; species Candidula unifasciata. The sequence goes on from CAJHNH020005975.1 coordinate 2,022, forward strand.
GTTGTATTAGAGCCACTGAGTACAGAAAAACCGCTTTACATTATATTAGGACCCCGGGCTAAAGCCGCGGTGGGGCCTTAACACAAGTAGTAGTATTATTATTATTATTAATAGTAGTAGTAGTAGTAGTAGTAGTAGTAGTAGTAGTAGTAGTAGTAGTAGTAGTAGTAGTAGTAGTAGTAGTAGTAGTAGTAGTAGTAGTAGTAGTAGTAGTAGTAGTAGTAGTAGTAGTAGTAATTTTTCATCACTGCGACATCACACAAACGACAAACACCTGATGACACAAAGTGCCACCATGTGGATGAGGATCACCTGTGGAGAGGTCCTGAATTCCGCGTTCAGCCATTAGGCCATATTTAAGGCCGTGCTATATTGCGCATCTCTTTCAATGCTAGTAGTATTAATAGTACATTTTACCCTACTAGACATCACACAAGCGAAAAAGACCCGATGACACAAAGTGTCACCATATGGATGAAGAACACCCATGCAGAGGTATTGGACACCCCGTTCAGTTATTAGACCATATTTATTAGCGGTCTGGATTGCGGTCCCTGGCAAGAACCAGAGTATTGCTTCAAATAACGAAAAATTGCATCCCACAAAGGATAGTAGTAGTAGATTTTACCCCACTAGGACATCACGCAAGCGACTAAACACCCCATGACACAAGGTGCCACCATGTGGACGCGAGATCACCGTGGATAGATCCCAGAAACCGCGTTCAACCATTAGACCACAATTATTGTCGGGCTATATTGCAGCCCCTAGCAAGAGCCAGAGTAAGACTTCAGATAACGAAAAATTGCATGACTTGATAATATTCCCCTAAAGGGAATTTTGTAAAAAATGAATAACTTGTATGCCTTGACTTGGCTTGAATTTTTACCCCACCAGGACATCACACAAGCGATAAACACCCGATGACACAAAGTGACACCATGTGGGTGAGGATCGCCGTGGGGAGGTCCCAGAAACCGCGTTAAGTCAATTGGCCATATTTATGGCATGCCTATATTGCGGCCCCTGGCAAAAGCCAGGGTAGGGCTTCAAAAAACAATAAATTTCGTCCTAAAAAGGACGAAGCTGGATAATAGTAGAGAGTTATTCACTTGTATGCCGACTGACTGACTTTCTACCCCACCAGGACATCACACAAGCTATAAACACCCGATGACACAAAGTGCCACCATGTGGATGAGGATCGCCGTGGAGAGGTCCCAGAAACCGCGTTCAGACAATTGGCCATATTTATGGCCTGCCTATATGGCGGCCTATGGCAAAAGCCAGGGTGGGGGTTCAAATAACGAAAAGTTTCGTCCTTAAAAGGACTTGACTTGACTTGACTTTCTACCACACTAGGACATCACACAAGCGATAAACACCCGATGACACAAAGTGCCACCATGTGGATGAGGATCACCGTGGAGAGGTCCCAGAAACCGCGTTCAGACAATTGGCCATATTTATGGCCTGCCTATATTGCGGCCCCTGGCAAAAGCCAGAGTGGGGCTTCAAATAAGAAAAAATTACGTCCTGAAAAGGACGTAAGTGAGTGTGTCGAAAATGTACATTTTAAAAGGACGAAACTGGATTATAACTTGTATGCAACAAGGGGATGACAGGTATTATTGTAAACTTTGTGCCCCACATTGTGGCAGATATTAGACTTAACTGATATTAGACAGCATGCTCAAAGATAAATATATCAATGTATATTGTTATTCTTTTTCAAACAGTCACATACACATGCATCCACACCAAGAAGAAGAAGAAGAGGAAGAAGAAGAATTCTTTACATCTCCAGACAAACTATTATCTCCCCTGCGAAAATTGGGCCATGTCAAATTCAACAGCCCGCGAATTGTCTCCCTTGTCTCTGCCCAGTTTTAGCTCCTGAACTCTGATAACCGGAGAAACAATTAAAAGCAATGACGCGCTGAAGCCAGACGGCCCATTGTGTCAAATCCCATATTTGTTTGTTTGCCAACTGTCGGTGTTTTTGCCTCTGTTTTTGTGATATTACAATCATTCAAGCTATGGAACCTCAGAATGCTGTTTTTGTATTTTCCACGACGGATTTGCTACAGTATGGAGATAAATTTATAAGAACAAAAATGCGAGACGTAGTTTAGCATAATTTACTAGTACTTAAAAGCTGCTTTATGTATTTTGTAAGAGCAATTGCCTGCTCTGTTTTGGTATACATAATTTAGTTTCATTACTTTTCGGTGCCGATGTGAGTATTGTCACTGACCGCTTTCTCAAGTAGTCAAATGTGGAAGGACTAGCTGAGATCATGAAGGTAAGTTGCAAGGTAATCTTACGATACACCACCGCCGTTAAAGCATACTACTGGTGCTGCTGCTGCTGTTGCTGCTTCTCCTGCTTCTCCTGCTAACTATTGTTACTATCAGCACTGTAACTATTAACATATATAATATAGTCTCTACTAAAAGTAAACGTCTCTTTTCCACGCCTTTAAGCATATTGTGAATATACAGCTAGACCTATATTTTTAAAGACCGATTCGGACTTTGTGGGTGATGCGGTCAGCATCACGCCGGTCGCCTTTACTTCCCAGGACTGCAACCTGGTACCTACTCAAGACTGGGTCGACCTAAGAAATGGGGTCATTTTTGAAAAAGAAAGTCTGGCTCCGTCAGTGCGCGAACCCACGAGCTTCTGATCCGCAGGCCGTCGTCTTGCCGCCAAAGCCCCGGCAACTCCCATTGTTGCTACTACTTTCAGGAATAATAATAATAGTAGTAGTAGTAGTAGTAGTAGCAGCAGCAGTAGCAGTGTTAGTAGTAGTAGTAGTAGTAGTAGTAGTAGTAGTAGTAGTAGTAGCAGCAGCAGCAGCAGTAGCAGTGTTAGTAGTAGTAGTAGTAGTAGTAGTAGTAGTAGTAGTAGTAGTAGTAGTAGTAGTAGTAGTAGTAGTAGTAGTAGTAGTAGTAGCAGCAGCAGTAGCAATGTTAGTAGTAGTAGTAATAGTAGTAGTAGTAGTAGTAGTAGTAGTAGTAGTAGTAGTAGTAGTAGTAGTAGTAGTAGTAGTAGTAGCAGCAGCAGCAATAGCAGTGTTAGTAGACGTAGTAGTAGTAGTAGTAGTAGTAGTAGTAGTAGTAGTAGTAGTAGTAGTAGTAGTAGTAGTAGTAGTAGCAGTTGCAGTGTTATTAGCATTTTAGGCGTATCAGGTTTATGAGAAGTACGCGCATATTTTTTACAAATCATCGGTACTAAGTGGGTAATGTGGTCAGCATTACGCCGGCCTTTTTTACTTCCTTAGGACAGCCATCCTGGTACTCACTTCAGGCTGGGTCAATCTGCGAGCCCTGTACCCTAATAAAAATCCACGCAACCAGCAGTGACTACTACTCTTGCTTGTCCTATTTCTACCAGTATTGCTGATGTTGCTGTGAAAACTACTACTCCTCTTCTTCTTCACCTTCACCAGCTGTACACTCTGGCGGACATTTCTGGTTGTTCGTCCACTTCTGAACTGCAGTCCTGCTCCAGAACCTGAGTGTTGCGTGTGCATCAGTTTTACAGTTCTGATTCACTTAAGTGCAGACTGTTGGTTCATTGCCTCTCAGGCAGACGCACTCCGACTTTAAAGGAAGCTTCCCAACTATTCGACTCTTACGACATGCTTTTGGTGTAAGCAGTGGATCGATTCTTGTTTTCCCTACAATGGGGCCCCAGAACCCACACGGGGAACTACTACTATTTGATGTCCTATTTCTACTAATAAAATGCGGGTGATGCTGTGAGAACAACTACTATTACAGGTAGTGTTACTACTGTTACTGTTGTCGTTTCTACAACTACTAATAAAAGTAAAGGACCATTTTCCAAACCTACAGACGTATTGGGCAAATAAGGCTTGACGTATATAAGTCCAACATGTGTCCGGTAAACCAATCGTAAGCTTGTCGCTCGGTCGTCCAGGTACGCTGACTGTTCTAATTAGGCTGCCGCGACGACTTCTTATCTCACAGTACCTTCTGCAAAACCACCAAGTCGTCTTGTCCCTATCCGAAAGGAAAACACCATCCGGTAATTTCGTGCAGCAGGGTACCAGCCCTGAGCTTCGTGAACTCAGGTGGGCCCACCACCGAAAGTGTCTAGGAATCGTGGGCCGAAACACTTGTCGACGAGGATAATTTCTACTGACGACTGGTAGATCCCTGCTGTACTTGCTCCCTGTGAGTTTATTCCTATTGAGGGATCAATCGCTACTTGGTGAGTGATGTAGTTAACGTCATGCCAGTCGCTTTTACTACCCGGGACTTTACCTTGTGCTCAGTTAAGTTGGGTCGACAAGGAAGCCAAGTTCATTTTTGACAGAAAAAAAAAGCCTAGCGCCGACACGACATGAACCCACGACCATCCGATCCACAGGCCAGCGTTTAGCCTCTACACCACTACGGCTCCCTGCTACAATTATTGCTACCAAGAATACTTGTGCTACCCATACAAACACTAATTTTTAATTGCTACTACAGTAAAAGCCTCTTTAGCACATGTTTCAAATGACTGAAAAATCTAAAGTTTGTGTTTAAAAAAATACGTGCTTACTGGGGGACACACACACACACAAACACACACAAACACATAATGTTACTTACTAACACGCTTACTACAAATTTTGCTATGAAACAGCATACACTATAAATTAGGTTTAAAAGTAAACTTATATCAATGGAATCCTTTCCATTTTGTCCAAGTTCAGGTGAAAATAAATGAATACCTCTAACTGTCAACCCAAAACAAATTAATCCCACTTGTAGTTTATACAAATATACAGGGCTCTGCCCCATTGCACACTCAACTGATTGCCTGATAGTACACGACCAAATTTGCATGTTTAGAATATACGTCAGTGGGTTTATCGAGCAGACTTCCTTTCACAAACGTTGTGGACAAACTAACAGATGCGCCCAAACTGAATGTTGAATGTTGAATTAGGAATCGACATCACAGCACTCGGGACGCTTCCATGAGTGCTGAGTCTCCATCTTCAGCAGCAAGCGAAGAGTTTCAATGCCGATGGTACCAGTAACCGTCTGATTGTATGTCCGTCTTTTACCTACCATACAAGGCTCGATCGACCTGGGAGCCAAGGTGTCATAAGGGGAAAAGAAATACCAGCTCCATTCCGATTTGCACCCACGAGCTAGTGATGTTATTGGTGATAAATGTTAATGAATCCTATCTATGGAAACTTACGGGACACCCCGTGTTTACAACACGTTTGGCTTTGTTTTATGATTTTCGTTCTCATGCTGAGTTGTATTTGTTATCACCAAACAATAACACTACCCCCTGGGAGACAACCACACATCTGAGAATAAAGTACATCAAATCTGTTTTCTAATCTGGTGGATTGTGTGCAAACACCTAAAAACCGTGTAAATCTCCGCTCTTTTAAGTAAACAAGAGTGAACTGACCTCACAGCAAAGTCAGATTTCAAAAACGTCATTCACAGTATAAAGCTTAGATTGTTAGGATGTGCTTTTTGTTGGATTATTTTTTGCGAAGTTTACATTTTTTTTTTTCAGAAAACATTATCATCATTATGTGCCCAGTGTCGCCGGTCATATTTCGGTATCTCACATTCGCCAACAGCCTAATGGATCAGGTCCATGTTCTTGCCTTGGTTCATCATTACAGCCAAAGCAACCAGGTGTTTATTTCTACGCCTTCCAGTTGCTACGGATTATTCAGACATATTATGTTAATAGTGAGTATATTGATTTCCATTGCGTGTGGTGACATATCGTTTATCAATAGTCAAGTCGTAGTCAGTAAGAAGAATAAGATAATGACTTTTGAAATCAGTGTCCATATAACGCTATACTGCGTTTGCAAATTTGAGCTATTTATTCCTAAATTTTCCGGCAATTACTTATCCCTGGGACGAATTTGCTGTTAATATTTTTACATAGATCCTATGTTAACCTCAATGCGTTAATGTTTTATACCTAAATAGTATTTAGAATGCCTAGTTATGTCAAAACATATATTTTCTATGTTACTTTCTTGACTTGTATAATTTAAGTTCGGTAAGAAAACAAATTTTTATTCCGCATAATTTACTGCTTGCGGCAAAAACTTAGAAATGATCCTGCACAATAATTTTATAGCATGTCACATTATTGTTATAGCATGTCACATTATTGTTATAGCATGTCACATTGTGACACTTTCGGCGCAGAAATTGTGGTCTTTTCCCCCAACAAATTACGTCAACCGCAAGAAACACGTGTTCTTGTGAAACATCGAGCAGTTACATTTGAAGTTTGTGCTGTATAACTCTTAAAGGACAAACCAGAAAGGGTTCACTGTATTTTTTGATGCATCGAGTACGCATTCCAATTACGTGTCATGAAAGCCACACACAAAAATATGAAATAACTTTGAGAATGAAGTAAATATTAATATGTAATTTAATCTATGTATCTTTTACCACTGCTAAGATATCATTTTTGGAACAACGACACGACTTTGAATGGACACCTTGGGATAGTCTAATCACCACATCATTCTGATGTGGTCCACACTATGCCGACCGCTTTCACTTCCCATGTCATTGTCTGGAACCCATTTTAGGTTAGGCTGACATTTCCTGGAACCCAGTTTAGATTGAGTTGACATTTCCCGGAACCCAGTTTAGATTGGGTTGACATGAAAACAAGTCAAATAAAGTAAACAAAAATATTTAAAAAAATTGAAGAAAAAGCCCACTTAGTGCGGATTCGAACCGAGACATTCGGGCTGGTAGATGAGTGTTTAGCCGCTGCGCTTCATCATCTCGCATGTATTATTTAGCGCGGTCAAAAACCAGTGCACATAGTGAATTCCTTGAAAGTTAAATGTTGAACTAAAAGACGCCATCACAGAACTCCGGACACCCTCACAAGATTTCCGTCCCCATCTTCAGTAGCAAACGAAGAGTTCCTGTTCCGATGCTACCAGTAACTGTCCGATTGCACATCCGCCTCGCCCTTTCCCTGAGTGTTGAGCTTGGCTAGATTCCCTGGTAGCTTTCCGCCAATCTCCTCAGACCGTAATGATCTGTTTGTGCCTCCACACTGTTCACTCGCTCCCAAAAGAGCCTCACAACATGTAGCTTGTCATGTATCAGTTCATTACCAAGTGGTGCAGAATCTCTCTGCCTGCTTATTTCCCAAAACACGGCATGACCTGGGGAAAATGTCCAAAAGACGCTAATTGCCCCAGACTTCTGAAGTGATGACGAGTATTTGAAAGGGCGAAATGTAAGCCGGGCCTGCGCGCCCTGTTTGTGACGCTTTACAAATAAAGTTTGCTCGTTCTGTCTGTCTGTCTGTCTGTCTGTCTGTCTGTCTGTCTGTCTGCCTGCCTGCCTGTCTGTCTGTATCATGTGTTCTTGATCGTGTTTGTTTATATTTATTTATATCTTATTACGCTCTGCTGTCTATCCGACTGTATGTCTAGCTATCTGCCTGACTGTGTGTCTCTATTTCTTTCTTTTCTTTCCTTCTTTTCCTTTCCTTCTCTTTCTTTCGTTCTTTCTTTCTTTCTTCTTTCTTTCTTCTCTTTTCTTTCTTTCTTCTTTCTTTCTTTTCTTTCTTTCTTTCTTCTTTCTTTCTTTTTCTTTTCTTCTTCTTTCTTTCTTTCTTTTCCTTTCTTTCTTTTCTTTCTTTCCTTTCTTTCCCCCCTTTCTTTCTTTCTTTCTTTCTTTTCTTCTTCTTTCTTTCTTCTTCTTTCTTTCTTTCCTTCCTTCTGTCTGTCTGTCTGTCTGTCCTGTTTTTCTGTCTTTCTGTCTGTCTTGTTTTTTCTTTTTTTTTAACCCCCCTCCCCCCCCCCACCCAATCCTCGCCCCCCTCAGATTACAGCAATAATAATTGCTCTCTCTCTGCTCTCTCCACCCTAGGAATCTCTATTCACTATATTTTCCTTCTCTTTAATTTATCACTCTCTGTCTTTCACTAGGAATCTGTCGTTCACTATATTTTCCTTCTCTTCTGACTATCGTTCTCTCTGTCCACCCTAGGAATCTCTCATTCCTCTTTCGATCTTATCTGTTATCTTCACATTTCTATCACTAACTGCTTCCTCTCTACATATTCTTTTTTTTGTATGAATCTTACTTCTCTCTCTTTCTTTCTCTCTCTCTCTCTCTCTCTCTCTCTTTCTCTCTCTCTCTTTCTCTCTCTCTCGCGAGCGAGCGATGAAGCGGGCGATCGTGCGCTCTCTGTATCGCCACTCTCGCCTTGTAATCCTGTTTCCATCAGTTCTCACCCTATCTCCCCTCTCCCTGTAGCTTCGCCCAATGGTATTTCAACAAATGTGCTGGGGTGGGATTTGGGGGGGGGGGGGTGGTAGCTAATCGGACCAGGGACTGCAACGGGGTAGAGGTGGTGGAGAAAGGGGACGAAGTTATTAAAAAGACAAAAATATGTTTTTAACATTTAAAAAAAAAAATGTGCTAGTGTTAAGCCTACTGACCGGTATGGTAAACTCTTACTTTCCTCCACATTAAATTACTTCTTATTTTCCCACATCCTGCCAGGACAAACTTGAGAAGTTTTCTACTGTTTCGCGTTGCACGCCAGAAACTTTGTCACCAAACATACATTATCAGAACCTCGAGTTAGGAACGTCAATGTAATGGAACTAGAATATTCATAGGTCGAAAGTGATAGGTCGACTGTAGAATAAGCTTTGCCCTTATACTAACCTTTACTTCCTCTCTCTCTATCTCTCTCTCTCTCTCTCCCTCTGCCCCCCCCCCCCCCCCCCCCCCCCCCCCCCCCCCCCCCCCCCCCCCCCCCCCCCCCCCCCCCCCCCCCCCCCCCCCCCCCCCCCCCCCCCCCCCCCCCCCCCCCCCCCCCCCCCCCCCCCCCCCCCCCCCCCCCCCCCCCCCCCCCCCCCCCCCCCCCCCCCCCCCCCCTCCCCCCCCCCCCCCCCCCCCCCCCCCCCCCCCCCCCCCCCCCTCCCCCCCCCCCCCCCCCCCTCCCCCCCCCCCCCCCCCCCCCCCCCCCCCCCCCCCCCCCCCCCCCCCCCCCCCCCCCCCCCCCCCCCCCCCCCCCCCCCCCCCCCCCCCCCCCCCCCCCCCCCCCCCCCCCCCCCCCCCCCCCCCCCCCCCCCCCCCCCCCCCCCCCTCCCCCCCCCCCCCCCCCCCCCCCCCCCCCCCCCCCCCCCCCCCCCCCCCCCCCCCCCCCCCCCCCCCCCCCCCCCCCCCCCCCCCCCCCCCCCCCCCCCCCCCCCCCCCCCCCCTCCCCCCCCCCCCCCCCCCCCCCCCCCCCCCCCCCCCCCCCCCCCCCCCCCCCCCCCCCCCCCCCCCCCCCCCCCCCCCCCCCCCCCCCCCCCCCCCCCCCCCCCCCCCCCCCCCCCCCCCCCCCCCCCCCCCCCCCCCCCCCCCCCCCCCCCCCCCCCCCCCCCCCCCCCCCCCCCCCCTCCCCCCCCCCCCCCCCCCCCCCCCCCCCCCCCCCCCCCCCCCCCCCCCCCCCCCCCCCCCCCCCCCCCCCCCCCCCCCCCCCCCCCCCCCCCCCCCCCCCCCCCCCCCCCCCCCCCCCCCCCCCCCCCCCCTCCCCCCCCCCCCCCCCCCCCCCCCCCCCCCCCCCCCCCCCCCCCCCCCCCCCCCCCCCCCCCCCCCCCCCCCCCCCCCCCCCCCCCCCCCCCCCCCCCCCCCCCCCCCCCCCCCCCCCCCCCCCCCCCCCCCCCCCCCCCCCCCCCCCCCCCCCCCCCCCCCCCCCCCCCCCCCCCCCCCCCCCCCCCCCCCCCCCCCCCCCCCCCCCCCCCCCCCCCCCCCCCCCCCCCCCCCCCCCCCCCCCCCCCCCCCCCCCCCCCCCCCCCCCCCCCCCCCCCCCCCCCCCCCCCCCCCCCCCCCCCCCCCCCCCCCCCCCCCCCCCCCCCCCCCCCCCCCCCCCCCCCCCCCCCCCCCCCCCCCTCCCCCCCCCCCCCCCCCCCCCCCCCCCCCCCCCCCCCCCCCCCCCCCCCCCCTCCCCCTCCCCCCCCCCCCCCCCCCCCCCCCCCCCCCCCCCCCCCCCCCCCCCCCCCCCCCCCCCCCCCCCCCCCCCCCCCCCCCCCCCCCCCCCCCCCCCCCCCCCCCCCCCCCCCCCCCCCCCCCCCCCCCCCCCCCCCCCCCCCCCCCCCCCCCCCCCCCCCCCCCCCCCCCCCCCCCCCCCCCCCCCCCCCCCCCCCCCCCCCCCCCCCCCCCCCCCCCCCCCCCCCCCCCCCCCCCCCCCCCCCCCCCCCCCCCCCCCCCCCCCCCCCCCCCCCCCCCCCCCCCCCCCCCCCCTCCCCCCCCCCCCCCCCCCCCCCCCCCCCCCCCCCCCCCCCCCCCCCCCCCCCCCCCCCCCCCCCCCCCCCCCCCCCCCCCCCCCCCCCCCCCCCCCCCCCCCCCCCCCCCCCCCCCCCCCCCCCCCCCCCCCCCCCCCCCCCCCCCCCCCCCCCCCCCCCCCCCCCCCCCCCCCCCCCCCCCCCCCCCC
>CAJHNH020005976.1:0-16043 GCA_905116865.2 Candidula unifasciata
GGGTGGGGGGGGGGGGGGGGTGGGTAGGTTGTTGCTCTTTTTTCGGAGCGAAAAGAACTGGGTGCTGAAGTATAACAGGCAAACAACAGTTAGGGCCCCATAGGACGGTTTGGGAACCCCCAAATCACCCGTGACCAGCTGTAATGAGCGGGGTTTGGGGGAGATAAACTTTACGTTCCAAAAAATTCCCGCATCAAAAAATCGCAAAATCGTTTAACTGTTTGTCCATGTATGACTCAAAAAAAAAAAAATGTCATTTGAGTCAAGTTAGTAGGTTTAGGATGAGAGGTAGGGGGAGGGTGTAATGTGTAGACAGGCAATATTAAACCACTCGACGTTTTAAAGAAAAATTTCACAAAAATTTCTATGGACTTTAAACAGGCTGAAGTAAATCAAAAATTTTTCAAAACCTAAATCACCTCTTTTATGAAATTTGGTATTCTGATTGTAAAAAATCTTTGGGCCCAAACGCACAAATCTGTGTGTGGGTGTGGTTGTTGGAGAGAGAGAGGAGAGGAAAGAGAGAAAAGGGGGGAAGAGGGGAGAGAGAGAGAGAGGAGAGAGAGAGAGGACATCCCATGCAGTTGGGGAACAAAATGGTAGTGCTTTATTTTTGTGGAAAATAAATTTTTGCTGAATAGACTGCATACTCTGAGTGTACCAGTTGAAACCAGCGGATGTAATACCATGCGAGAGCCACCCGTCGTTAGGTCAAACAGAACAGAATGGGAACTGTTAGCTTAAAAAGCACTTGGAGAAAAAACGCAACGAGATCAAGCACGGGGTAATGTCCGCAGGCATGATGAGATCCCCCTAAATTAAAAAAGAAAAAAATTTGTTGAAATCCGGGGGATACGTTTCATCGCTGTTGTGATTTACTAGTGAAGTTTATTTTTAATCGTTTTCCCTGGGGAAAAATGTTCTCGTTTGCGTGAAAACCTATTCCGATTTATGAGTTGGTTGACTCCTGAGGAAATTCCCATGTTCCAGTGATATTTTTGCCCTGATTTACTTCTTACTATTTTAATCAGTTGAATGTATTTATTGTTCATATTAATATCATGTAGAATTTTGACACACTTTAGGTCTGGGAATATACAATATCTGAATATATGACCTCATAAAAACTGACAGATGTCCTCCTGAAATTTCAAAAAAGTAAAAAAAATGTATTGGACACACGTGTGACGTGCGGCGGCTTCCTTGTGATGAGTGGCGTACCAATAATAAATCGTTGACGTAACAAATACGGTATCCAACAAATTGCAATGCCACTGGCAAAGTGTGACAGAACATGATGGATGTTTAAGGCTTCCAAACGTAGTTGAATGATGAACGCTCTAAAAAGGTAACATTGGTGTATTGACAATACCAATGCTCTACAGAAGGAGAAAATGTGCAATTAATAAAACTCCAGACTTATCCAAACATGCTAGCAAAAGCAACCGCTCGTACATTAATTGACTTCATTACAAACGATGGGTCGCAGTCCGACCTTGGAAATCCGGACAGTGACATTGATCTCAGTCCAACCTTGGAAATCCGGACAATCACATCGATCTCAGTCCGACCTTGGAAATCCGGACAGTGACATCGATCTCAGTCCGACCTTGGAAATCCGGACAATCACATCGATCTCAGTCCGACCTTGGAAATCCGGACAGTGACATCGATCTCAGTCCGACCTTGGAAATCCGGACAGTGACATCGATCTCAGTCCCACCTTGGAAACCGGAACGGTCATCTGGATCTTCTCTTCTGCAGTCTGAACAAGTAGTATAAGTATACCAGCTTCCTGCCGAACGTAATAGGCAACATAAAAGCTTTCCGCTGAGGTTTCTAGTGGCGTCCTGGGGTAGAGCGTCCCCAAGGATCCAACTTTATACAACGACTGATTTCAGTGGCATGCCGGGGTAGAACGCTCTCAAGGATCCATACGTCTGTCTCCTTCAGACTGTAAACATCGAATGATCCACACTAAGGCCGGGCCACACGTCCGCCTTTGTCAAACTTCGACTTTCATCACCTATAATACAATCCCTTAACAACATTACGTATTGTTTTGACGTCCTATTTGCTAACTCAGTACTGGTGCGTTCTAGGGCATATCCGCACGCGACAGCACGGTCGTTGTGGTGACATGATAAATGCTGCTTAGATGTGACAATCTAAATGAGCTGGTCGGTTCGTTTTGATCTAGTTGGGTGGGGGGGGGGGGGGGGGGGTGGAACTCTCGAGCTGCAGGTGATTAAAAAAAAAAAAGGGGGGGGGGGCGAACTGCTGGACTAACTGAGTAAACGAAAACTTATTTTTGCATAATTTGTTTTGTAATGAATACATTTATGTCAGTGCATTTCCCGTAACGCATTTCGTGACTTCATGTTAAACGTGGCTGTTTAATTGCTCTCTTCCCCGTTGAATTTTCCATTCACTGTTGGTGTTGCATTTAACATTATGTTTATAAATACACGAGACGAAGTTGTTTAACAACTCATTGTAAAATGTGTGCAATAGAAGGAGCATGCCTTGTTTTTTATCATCACACATGTACATCTTTACGTCTCAGCATGTTTTAGAGTTTAGCAGGTACATAAAGATGCCCCTAGTGATGTAATTTATGATATCCTAGACAGGTGAAAGAGGATCTAGTAGTTGTTAGTTATTTAATTGACCGATTATACTCACTGCACATAATGCAATCCATACGTGCTAGGATATCAGGTTTAATATTTACCTCAACGACAGGAGTGTAGTAGCTGTGTGCCTATCCCAATAATGATGATCACCAGTCCTTTCATTCAGTAAGCATCCCATCAAGCCTTAAGCTACAATCATTTCAAGCAAAGGTGGCCGGTGCGATGCTTGACCCTGGATACAGACATGACATTCACGGTGCGATCCAGTGTATGGTGAACAGAATACAGGGTTTGTTAGGATCACAGAGACGGAAATACAAGTACATGAAGCCTTGTCTGCTGATTTTAACTCACGTATGTTTGTTCTGTAACATTACAAGGTGCAAATGTATGCACCTGCCAAAAATGCGTTTAAAGCCATCCTGCCTGGAATTCCTGAACATGGAAAAATTAGTACAGTGTTACCAGTGCCCCCGTCAGTGAAACTAATCTTGCTATATGATATTATTTGTTGCTAGAGATCACTGTTTGATTTATATGTTAACATCACACCGACTAAAAATCTAAGATCTGCTTTCAAACATGTTATGTCCGTTATAAGAATTCAAGAATAAATTATGGTTGTAAGAAACGTTACATTCGATAGCTTTAATGACCTTTAGAGACCTATAAAACGTGGTAGTTGTTTCCCTTTTGCGCTTGCCAGTTGGACATACTTTCTTATCTCGATGTACTCCATCCCTTTCTGCAGTAACCAACGATGAGCTGTTATATTTATGTTCAGGTGCAACCTGATTTAAAGACTGTCCTTGCATCACCTTCAATGGTGAATATCTTCTAGAACCTCTACTGAACTTGGTTGGTCTTTTATTTTATAATTTCATTTAGAATAAAACACATCTCATTTGGTTCGTATACATTTTATAAGGCATATCATTTTACCCTAGTCAGAATTAAAAAAAACCAAATGTATTTAGAAATATTCCACAAACATACGGGAACCTTCTTCAAAATGATGACAATGTAGATTGACCGTTACATCGTTTTATGTAAATGACTACTGTTTGTTTGAAGTTATGCACAAGCTTCCGTCTCAATATCTGAAGTAGTTTTTGATTTTAAAACCCCGCCCCGGTTGAGGTCAAAGGCCCTACAAAAACCCAAACTATGGATATCACGGTATCGGGACGTGTCCTCGAGTTATCCTCGTCCGAATGGTTGCACTTTGTGTCGCTGGGTGTTTGTCGCGAGGTGTGATGTCCTGGTGGTGTTGAATGTGTGTCAGTTTTGTTTGGATCTAAAATATTTGACAGGTACATGCCTTCATGTATTTCATGATTGTGAAATGAAGAAAGCAGTCACTACACATCTGTTGACGTCATGACGCAGGGACTTACCCAACATTGATACCGCGCCAACGGATACATGACCACATAATACCGTTTGTTTAAGCAAATGTCAGTGAGTGTTTATAATCGTATCTGTAAGATTGCAGCTCACCGACACATTTCTTGCGGTCTCTATTCCACCCTCCCAAGTGTCCTATAGGATATTTAATTACTAACGATAGCTCCTCTGCTACCACATAAATCCTTCCCTGTGCCATATATCTAGAGATTCCACCTGCCACATGTGGACATTATCAACTACAATATGATGGACCGGATGTGTCTGGGGGATCTGATCGACAGTGAACACTCACAGGTTAGATAAACCAGACATACAATCATACTTCTACCGGCAGTTTGGTAATTGTAACTCTACACTGGCAGCTGACCTGGGGAATAGAGCATTTAAGGCACTGTTCCGGGTACTGTAGCCTGGGTTCTCCACTTAAATGGCATGACAGTAGCACCAGCAAATACAGCAACTGGATCACAAGCTGGGTTCATGTTATAAATGTATGTTCTTTTTTGTTATGTCTTGTCTTAAATGGTTTAATTGCGATTACATTTTTGCCGTGTTGGGCATTTGAACACAATACTACCTGGTCTATACGCAAACGTGCACGCACCTGTATCACTGAGACTTGAAAGTAAAAATAAACAAATTAGAGCTCTATTCACGTCAATGCACCAGGAAGATCTTACATCGGTGTTGGCATGGGGCTTTTTTATGGACCAATCGATACTCAATGAGTGATACGCTTTAGTAAAGTAGCTTTTACTTCCGCGATTTTCCTGATGCCATTTTATGCCGGGTCGACATGAGAGCTGGTGTCATTTTAGTTCTTCCCATACACCCCTGCTGCGGATTCGAATGCAGGAAATTCCGGTTTGTTAGCCACTTCACTACTGCTGCCTACATAAAACGTCCAGACAATTCAGAGATCAGATTTATTGACGGAGTGATTAAAATAAAAATAGAAACGAATACAAATACTGCTGCAACAGATGGAAACAACATTGTCCGTTGATTGATTTAAAAAAAAAATCTTACAGGGTTTTCTGCGTTCACAGCACTCTCACAAACAACAAGCAGCATGACGATGGAGGTGATAGCAGTGACGCAAGCGTTCGCCTGAAGTCACTTAAATTTTTGTTCCGGGACATGCAGGCGTCGATGGAAATAAAAGAGCTTCAAGGTTGGCTGGATCCTCTTTAACTACCGACAGTCAGCCTGTGAATCATTTTGATATTATTAATGCCCTTAAAGAAATGGGAAGGATAGAGGACTTTGGGGGCAGTGACCATATTTATGGTCGGGCTATATTGCGGCCGCTGGCGAGAGCTAGGGTGGGGCTTCAAAATAATGAAAAATTGCATCTCACAAGGAGATGACAGGATGATACAAAACAATGACGAATAACTGACAAAATTTTAAGGTAAACTGAAAATCGAGGGATTCAAACACAACAAACAGAAACAAGAAAATCACCAGCAAGAGAAACAATGAAACATATTTGTTGATATTGATCAACTGGGGAGTCAAGTTAGGAGGGCAAATAAAACGGGCATATTGCCTTCATGGATCACTAAACATCAAACAGTCTATGTTAATGGGTAAATCTGTATAGGGTGACTGTAACGGCTTTTGTAAGGCTAATAATAAAACCAATGCAACTTTGGAGAACACCTGGTGGAATTTTACACCGCGGTATAGCTTACTTGTGTTTATACAGTTTCGTCCTTTTTAGGATGACATTTTTCGTTGTTTGAAGCCCCACCCTGGCTTTCACAATCACCCAATCAACACAACAACAACCCGTCATCTAGTGCAGACAGCCCAGTCGCACACAGCTCTCTCTCGCTCAAACCGCCAAATGAGCCACGTGTGTCTCTCGTTCGTTCGCTCGCTAACTACCCATTCGTAGCCTGATTATCGATAGCTAGATACTGGTCAATACTCGCTTGATTTTCAGCTACGTTTGGCTCGACTAAGATATCGGTATCGTCTGCGGTTGGGTTATTAGAGGCCCGGGAGCACATCATTGTTGAAGAGCCAGACGTACCAGCCATTTGTGAACGATTGTCTCGTGAACTGCGAAGAAGACACGCTTGGTGTACTTTTCAGTTCAGTTAACAAGCCTTGTTGACTCTGCAGGGACCAAGCAATCAACAGCAGCCCGATCAGTACAGCCTTTGCCAGACACATCCACTATGGCCCGTGGCAAGAAGAACCCAATCCAGCTCCGTGACACCAGAGCTACATCGGCTAGCAGGGAAACAGCACCTGACGTCGGATAATGACCAGATTTTATAACTGCATAGTTCACACAGACTATAGTTAAAATACTGTGGCTGCTATCATGTCCTCCTTCATCCATCTCTTTAGTGCACTTATGTGGGTATACATAAATGTTAGTGAATTTCTAATTAATTTTAGTTGGTTCCTTATACCTAATAAAAAGTCTAAGCAGACTGGCTAAACTATTTCAGTGATGTAGAAGTAATTCTGTTCTGTAGTGCTCATGATAGTTATTGTGTGACTTGTTTTTCTGATGGTACGCAACGGGACGCGGAAACGCCTTTCTTTTTGTATGCCCTATTATCTTTTTACATATCTGTCGATACTTTATAAAATGCACGGCCATGTTTAAATAGTCGCAATCCACCGTCCTCAAACCTGTAACTTCGCCTACTTTAGCATTCATGATACCAGTGTGCGACAGGGAATGTCATTGTTTGTTGAGGAATAGCAAACTATTGTGCAAATATGCCGCTAGAATGAACTATGCTCTCAAATAAAACTTTTAGATTTGAGTTTGGTACGTAAATTATTGCGCCCACGTATTGTGCTATTATGAGATCATGAAATCTAAACTTATTGTTTGCAACAACATGAGTTCTAAATCCGTGCTGCAGCAGGTGAGCTCATGTGCGAGTTCTGAGTTGACCCATAAATAATTTACCCAATCGTTTTTTTTTCCACAAGGAATACAAATATGTGGATACCTTTTGCGAGTGATAGTCATCTCTACGACGTTATCCACTTTCGTCCTTTTTAGGACGAATTTTTTCTTTTTATTTGAAGCCCCCACGCCGCAATATAGGCAGGCCATAAATATGGCCAATTGTCTGAACGCGGTTTCCGGGACCTCTCCACGGCAAATTCTCATCCACATGGTGGCACTTTGTGTTATCGGGTGTTTATCGCTTGTGTGATGTCCTGGTGGGGTAGATAGTCAGTCAGTCAGTCTGCGAGAGATTAGCAGGAGGAACATAATATTCCATGTTGAAAGTAAACCTCGTGTGTGGGCAATTAATGTTGCCTTTTCGGCAAACTAACCAGCGAACGTGTGTATTGCACAGCTACAGTTAGAATGGAACACAAATTAAGTCGGATATTACCAGGTATTTGTCGAAATTACAATTGCTTCGACTTTATGCACAATTTAAAGATTCGGATTTATTAATAGAGAAGCGAGAGGCGCTGTGCAGCTAGACTTAGGATTAAACTTTTTTTTTTCAATACACTAAGAAGGAATTTCAAACAAAGGCAACCTAACATCTATTGCATTTGCATTTTGTTTTTAAATACACCAAGAAGGAATTTCTAACAAGGCAATCTAACATCTATTGCATTTGCATTTTGTTTTAAAATAGACCAAGTAGGAATTTCAAACAAGGCAATCAAACATCCATTGAATTAGCATTTTGTTTTTAAAATACACAAGGAAGGAATTTCAAACAAGGCAATATAACATCTATTTAAGTTGCATTTTTTTTTTTAAATACACCAAGAAGGAATTTTAAAGACCAAATTGGGAAATGACAAGACATTGGCTGGGGCTGCACCGCTGTTTGATGACTTGATCCATGACAAGTCAGATGTGGTCAAGGGTCTTGAGGGCTAGTGAACACTGCGGAAGTGGGTACAGATAATTGTTATGTGTAGACAATAGAAGCCAGGACACGTGGTCGGTATTCTACACTAAGAGGAAAGGAAAAGGGTCGTTTAATTACAATACTACTGGCACTCCTCAATGGATGCTGAAAAAGACGCGTTGCCTATTGTTCCTATTGCTTTGATTTGGCTACTGTCAACTTAACACTGCTTGTCATAGATCTAGTCACCAAACAGTGGTGCAGCACCAGACACACCATCTCTACGTTCATTTCGCCTTCACCTTTATGTCTTTCATGTGAACATGGTGTACTTTGGTTTCTATGACTTGCATGTTTATTTAGTGTCTACGTTTAATTCTTTTGTCGCCTTTCCTTACATGTCTATTAAATGTCAACGTTTTATACTATTATCACCCCTACTTTCATGTCTTGGAACTTGGAGAGAGAAAACAAACATGTCAAACTTTGTCGTCTTTCAGCCGCCCGGAGGCCTACTTAATTAAGGACGGTTTCTTTGCTGTCTGAATTTCGTCCGTTTTATTGCGGCAATCATTGTCGCCTAAGTTTCGATCTAGTTGCAATCAGCATGTTAGCTGTATAGGCTCGGCGGGTGGTTTCCAGTTTTTTTTTTTTTTTTTTTTTTTTTGGGGGGGGGGGGGGGGGGGGGGGGGGCGGGAGTGGAACAGGCAGCCCTGAAAAGGACTGCCATTTTTTACTGGAACGAAAAGGGCGGGATTTTCTGTGGGTCTGGCTTCTGCTGTCAGGTCTCGCGATCGTTTGGTGTGCTGTCCGTGAAGATGGCGGCGTATTCATTGGGCTCTTTTTGGTGGCTTCAAGACTGGCGATAACCTTTTCTGTTAGGCGTGCCTTGTTTCCTTTGTTTATGCCTATACGCGCGCAGTTGCTTGATGACTACATTGAGTCCATCGTAAAAGCTGTCAATTATTTTGCGCTTTTCTGTGTCTTCGGGTATTTGGTCTTTCTTCTTGAGCTCCTCCCAGTCATAGATGATCGCATAGCGGCTGCTGTCTTCTTCCATCCCTAGCTTGAGCGGGTGCACTTTACCTCTTTCTGTCTACTGGTGGGTGATGGAGGGTCCATGCGCCACGACTGAGCCCTGAATGATGTTACCGGTGTAGGCTCCAGGCTGCTGCTTTGGTAGACGGGTGATGGAGGGTCCATGCGCCACGACTGAGGCGGCTTTAGGTGCTGGCGCCACGATAGGGGCGTCTTTTGAGGTTGGTAACCCTCTGTTAGGTGAGAGAGCGCCACGACAGGGGCGCCTTCCTTCGATGCTGGTGTAGACGCTTCAAGACTGGCGTCGAGGTGGCTGTGGTCAGGCTTGACCAGCATCTTCTTAGGTTTGGGTGCGGCGGCTTGAACCTGGTTTTTTCCCCCATGTCGGAAAATAATGCTGCGAATGGCGATAAATTGAACTGGACTATCCTCCGAATAACGGGAACCAAAGATGGCAGCCGCAAAATATCCTGACGAGCCTCAGCCACGTGTCCATTGCGCACTTGCGGTCACGAGCACATCGCGGGAAAACTAGGATTAGTGTCTGTTCACAATTTCAAGAAACGGAAATAACCGCCGAGTTAAACTCGCCGCCGAGAGTCTCGGATAGGGCTAAACTAGATGGCTTGGACCCAAGAGCAGCAGCTTCCGCATCTCCTGCAGCTTTGCTCGTGAGTCCTAGCCATCTAGTTTAGTCCCAATCCACGCCGCGTGAGCGACGTCTGGACTACACTCGGCGGTGACGGTAGTCGCCGGAAAACCGCAAATTAAGTCCCCGGAAGTACGCAATTGAGACGTGACTGAGGCCCTGTTTTTGGCCGCCATCTTTTGTGATCGTAATTCGGAGGATAGCCGGTTTGTTGATGCTACTAAAAAAAATAAAAAGCTGCGTTACCAATCGGGTACGAGCCGCGCCTTGTTCCTATCATACTCAGTCGAGTTTGAATGGCGTAACAGCCACAAACAGCAGATTTACAACTTCTGTGCCATAATTTCCAGATATAAAGGCATACAACTATCGGTAAGTAGTCGATTTGATATAATTTTTTTTTCGTTCCGTATTAGTTTTGACTTCACTTTTTGATTGTTTACAACACATGACACGTGACTGAGGCTCGTCAGGATATTTTGCGGCCGCCATCTTTGGTGCCCGTTATTCGGAGGATAGCCTAAAACTGTGTACCGCAACTACAAAGGGCCCGCAATCCTTAAAAGGACAGTCGAGTTATTGTGTTGCGGTAATCGAGCGAATATCTACGGCTGGTAAACAGGCTGCTGAAACCCAAATGTTGCGCCGACCAAAGCAGCTAGTCAAGACTGATTCAACCGAAAATCTAGCTAATCGGTGTCAAGTATCTAGCTATTGAGAATCAGGTGAAGAATTGAGAGTCAGCCATCGAGCGTAAACTGGCGATGATTGCTGACCTGTTGCTGTTCTGGCTGTGACTTTCATGTTTATTTAATGTCCACGTTTTATACTTTTGTTGCCCCTATTTACATATCTATTAAATGTCAACGTGTGTCCTATTTAACGCCTGATGGGATGTTTGCATTACTTTACTGTGGTATCAATTCGTCTTGTCTTGGTCTGTGAAAGAGAAGCAGGGTAACATGTAGAGCTAACAAATGCAGCGACACCTTGTGGCATTTACAATGTTTTATGAGCGTGTTTTGGTCGGTAAAAGTAATATATATCGCTTGGAAAATATGTGTGTTTTTTTTTTTAACACTAACGATTCACACTAACATTCAGTCAAAGTCAAACACAAAGCGCTCTGCTGACAAATCGCCTGCTGTTGGGATCGAGCTGGACAAACTGGAATTACAAAACCTGTTCACAAAGCCTATATACTGGTTACTACTGAGCACAACTGCTTACACATTACCGAAGGGATTAGGTAGTCGTCTAGGACAATTGCCTGTTTGTGCTAGACATGAGAGATAGCGAGGACGCCATAGATTACGTGGGTATGGAGAAGATAACTAACACGTATACTGGACTTTCATTACAATATATCTTCGGCTGGCCATGATCTACTGTACAGCAGGTTGTTTAACTCGTGGACATGTCCATGATCTACTGTACAGAAGGATGTTTAACTCGTGGACATGTTCATGATCTACTGTACAGAAGGATGTTTAACTCGTGGACATGTCCATGATCTACTGTACAGCAGGATGTTTAACTCGTGGACATGTCCATGATCTACTGTACAGCTAGATGTTTACCCGTGGGCATGTTCATTATCAACTGTACAGCAGGATGTTTAACTCGTGAACATGTTCATGATCTACTGTACAGCTGGATGTTTAACTCGTGAACATGTCCATGATCTACTGTACAGCTGGATGTTTACCCGTGGGCATGTTCATTATCTACTGTACAGCAGGATGTTTAACTCGTGGACATGTTCATGATCTACTGTACAGCAGGATGTTTTCCCGTGGGCATTATCATTATCTACTGTACAGCATCCTGATGTTTATCTCGATGAAAAAAAACAGCAATATATGTCGCCAATTATGTGTGAACGACTTCTCTATGCCCGTGTGACAGCAGCAAACAGGATGATGTGCTATAGTCCGTTTCTTATGTCGTGCCCTCAAACAAATATTTCGCAAGCGCCTGCATGAAACAATTCGAATTTGTGCATGTGATGTTAGATTTCCTATGTCTTTTTATGTTACAATTTACAGTTGCCCATTCGCTAATTTTAGGTACATCTACGTATGCCCGCCAAAAATGTTTTCGAAACCTTCATTGTACTTAGCGTGTATGTAAGCGATAATTCCCACACACGTGTAATCGATAGTTGAAATGACTATGTTTTATCATGTAATGTATCAAACTGCAGTAAGCGTACATCAAACACAGTGTCTTAGTTGGATTCCCAGTAGACGTGAAAACCTGCTACTGGCGGTCTGACTCCAACGAATCGATGCATATAGAATGGTTGATTCCCTAATAACATACCTTATCTAAGCAGTTGATCTGTATCAAGACATAGATTTGTATCGTTTCCCTTGTTGACGTCTGTACTGTACCAACTGAATGTGCTTACATCCCCTGATGTCCCTAACTGGGTGGCTGCTACGTTTTGTTGTAGTTTATAGCTAGGCTGCAATAGTTACGCCTTTTTTTTTTGGGCTCTGTTTTGGGGTTTACAGCTAGCCAGCGATAGCGGCGACGTGATGCTGAATGATCAAATCACAGGTAATATTTGTTCGCCCTCGAGAAGGCAGTTGGCACGTTTTGTTGTGGTTTACAGCTAGGCTGCAATATGTGACCTAAAGTCCTGAGTCTTTGGGAGTATAGTTGTAAGTATTCCGTTTTTCACGCAGCTGACCAGTGTTCAATTCCCCGCTGGGTGATAATTTTTCCTTTTCCCTTAAAGGGGCTGTTGGCATGTTGAGCTATGGTTTACAGCTAGGTTGTGATATCTGCGCCTTACGCCCAAAGACAACAGATGTAGTAAAATCCCAATTAGCCTCCCTCCGACGTTGCACTTGATCAAAACCTATTAATTAATGACAGAAACTGCTAACTAAGATAGCTTAGCGTCCAGTTTGGTTTGGGTCGACACGGATGCCAAGGTTAATTAAAAACGTCCCTTCGGAGAGGGAGAGATGACAGGTGCGGGTTTTTGTTGCCGCTGTTTGTGAGTATAGTGTACTTTTTTCCAATCACGGAATATAACCGTGGTTCCATCACTGGTTAGGTGATGAAGTTTTTTTGATTTGTTTTAATGTCGAGGGCACATTTAAACTAAACAGTCCGTAGCGACATCATGCAGGGCTAACACCTCTGGCTACAAAGACCTGCACAGACAGTAGTAACCGTTTTGTGTTGTTGTTGTTGTGACGGTGGTGATGGTAGTGGTAGCAGTAGTAGCAGTAGTACTGGTACCCATTGGGTGATGTGGTAGCTGTTACGCTGGCCACATTCACTTCTCAGTACACATTAATGCTACCCATTTTAGTTTGGGTGGACACGGATGCCAAGCTCAATTTAACAACAATATGTCGTCAAACAATGACTTTCTCATAATTCATAGAGGATGATATGATTTTCGGGGGTGGGGGGGGGGGGGGGTGTGACGTGACGCGTGGGGTTTAATGTTTAGCGTGTTGAGTAGGGATGTTCCTCTCAACACATTCCCTCCACCAGATAAACCGAACTAAAATCTGAGCTATGTTGCACTCAGACAAAGTCCTGGATATCCAAGAAAACAGCCATATTGGCTCGTTAAGTACATTAACATTAGCGGAACTTGGTACCCACAAGAGAAGAAAAGGAATGTTAGATGTCTATAGCATTATACTTAATGAATTATTAGACAGGGCAAATGATTCCTCCGTCACCTACCTTCTCCCGTTGTTATTATGAATAATTAAAGAATTATTATATTATTTGAGCCCCCACCAAATGTTATTCTATCCTAACAGTTTAATTAAACATGTAAGAACAGACATTTGGAATTTAACAAACTATGTAGTTAAAAACTTGACATACAGCTTTATTTACTAACAATTAGTTTTAATGAAATCTCCAGTTTGTTGATTTACACAAACAGTGACTGGTTAACGTAAAGGGGTTATAAGCTTCAGCGAGAAAAACAGCTCCGGGGTTTAGAGTGGTATGATGATGGTGGTATGTTAACGGAAATGATGTTAACTTATCTTATAAGCCTCTGACAGCCGTGAGGAACTGTCAAGCTTGTCCAACTCTTCCTTGCCTGTTTTCTGCCTGTTTCAGCTTATTCTCCACTTCATCCCCTCCTCGGTCTCCACCTCGTTCTCCACCTCGTTCCCAGCTGGCCGAGTCTAACACAATGTAGTCTCTTTCATGGACTGATCGTCACATGGGCGCTGTAATCATGGAAACAAACACATACGTGTAGTATCTTGACTTACACTAAGAATACATGTATCAATTAATATAACATATAAGAATAAAATATATCCCATCACTCCTCATATTCCACATTCTCTCCAGTCTAGTCTGAAGGTCTTTTGTCTTACATGGACGTCACAGATCCTGCCTTCCTCTCTCATGCTATGTCATGATAGTTGACTTTCTAAGTCTGTTGTCTGTCATCACTCAGACTTCCAACTGGCTGACATTGATTTGACATAAACATGTGGCGCAGGTTCTGTGCTGAACACGTAAACAATTTATATGTGCACGCTGTCCTGAATATTATCTTTCAGTGACCGTGAATACTGTACACCCATCATTCTTCCCCTGGGGTTATAAATCCCCTGTTTAGGTGAACACATTAAGTGAGCACATGGTGGGCACACAAAACGTAACAGCATCCCTGCACATATGGGCATGATTTCCCTCAGTCCCAACTCATATTTTGGCTGATCATGGAACAATATAATTACATTTCATTATAGCAAATGTCATTGTTCACATCTTATTTTATACACATGAAAACATACACTGAAAAACATGTGACACAAACATACAAGAAATAGGAATATTTTAGCAGTTCCCTAACTGAGATGCTGAATACTCACAAAGAACTATTTCAAGCAGAATGTGCAGACAAATTAGGAAAAGGTAGTATAGACTAAGCGTAACTCCCTAACCTATGTATACAAGATTAAAATTAATATTCACCTGGGAACTTTCCATCAATCGCCAAAATAGAACCCGCCTCTGAGGTAACTATCACATCAAATTAGCTAACAAGTGGCCTGTCAGTCAATTCTGGACTGACATCCCTAGAGCAAACAGTCTTAAGTGACCCAATCTAGTTTACAACGAATCTAACTAGCCGGTGTGAAAACGGTCCGTGAAGCCATTGTGTTTACTACTTGACCCAGATCAAACATTCCTAATTGCCAAACACCTGTTCTGCCAAGAATTACACTGACTTGCGAAACTCCGACCTCTCGTCGCCACAATGTCTAGCGTCCACTCAATTCCCCCGTTCAAAAGGGCCCCACTCAGGCTGTGTTAGGAGATAACATTCTGGCACTGGCGTGAGAATCAAACCTACATCCCTAGTCTGAACCAGCGGGCTGTATTACGTAGTGTTATGTAATTTTAAACAAAGCGCAGTGGCTTGGTCTCGGAGAAGGACTGGAAACATTTTAAATCAATTTGGTTTAAAGTAATATTAGGGTAAAGGGCAGAGTAAATATAATCCTCTCTCTTTAGAACCAGAAGAACTTATTATGAGTACTAACTTCTGGAACCACTGAGATCGTTTCGTGACGGGGGGGGGGGGGGGGGGGGGGGACGGGCGTTGATGCCAGACACTGTTAACTGAGAGAGCTTAAACCATTATTTTAAAGTTCTTATTTCCTAACTATTTCTATTTTAACAATGTCGCCAGGTGATTTTTTTAATCATTCGGAGAGGGATATATAATCGGGGAAGGGGAGAGGGGGGGGGGGGGTGTTATGACAGAGACTGTTAGATCAGAGAGCTTATACATTTATTTTACATTTCTCATTTCTTAAATATGTGTATTTTAATACCGCTTCCTCGGCTATTCTTATTTATATTTGTGTGTGTGTGTGTGTGCCAGTTTGTTAGTCAGTTAGAGGTATAGCAGTCAGCTTTACTTTCACCTGTTTAAGCACAAACGATGCTTTAGCCTGCGATAAACAAATAATCTTGCTTTTTTCTTTCTCTAACAGTGCACCTTATTCGACCACTAAAATCAACATTCACTGATATGTTGCGTGTTCTAGAGTCAGACTATCTCTGTAGCTGTGCAATGACTGATAATAACCATATAAAACAGGTGAGCTTTCTATATTCTTTCTTTTCTAGTTTACCTTTCTGGTACAGGTAGTTAATAAATAGAAACACGCATCCCATGGATGCAAGTCGTCACATGAGATACTATTAAAGCTGTCTTTAAAATCACTAAAGAAGAAAAGTAAACTTATTTACTTCTTCTTCTTCTTCTTCTTCTTCTCTTCTTCTTCTTCTTCTTCTTCTTCTTCTTCTTCTTCTTCTTCTTCTTCTTCTTCTTCTTCTTCTTCTTCTTCTTCTTGTGCTTCTTCAGCATTCCAAGCCCTTGAGGTTCATTGCTGCAGATGTCACCCGCCTCCATCGATATCTCCGATTGTCCTTCTC
>CAJHNH020005977.1:0-16039 GCA_905116865.2 Candidula unifasciata
CTCCTCCCCTGATTGTTATGCGGAGCCATATACCCTGGTCACTCCACGTCGCACCTTTCTCTCCAGACTGTGATGTGTTATGTACAGTTTACTCGCTCTCAAGAGGCACTTACGACATCTAGCTTGACATGCATTGATTTACTACAAAGTAAAACAAAATCAACCGGTATATCCGCCTGTTCATTTCACAACACAGCGGCATACCGTGAAGAAAATATCCAAATACTCGTGGTTTGTACTGCAATTGTATTTGATATAAAAAGCATATTATGCTCACCTAGAGGCCCTAAACGCCAAGCCATCTTGTTAATTTTTTTTTCTTTGTCTTTTTGTTGAATATACAAAGAATGTCTGCGTTTGTATGTGTATGTGTGTGACATGATTCAGGATTTTTTCATTATTTTGTGACCGTAATAGCCTCAATTATATTGCTAGCATTGTTCAACTGTTTCAGTTCTGTCTATGCTGATCCCAGTGCAGTCCAAAACTCTTCCTATCACGATGGTCAGCTCACTTATTGGCGTCTGTAAGCTCATCTCCTCCTGGTCATTGAAATCCTATTGTATGCTTTATCTAAAGAATTATTTAAATTATTTACTGATACCGAGAGATTTGAACAATGTAGGATGTCGACGTGATATTTCTAGAATTCTGAACTCTAGACTGCTAGTTGTACTTAGAACACGCATGAAAACAGGTTTAAAGCCTTTCTTTGCTAACGTTTTTTATGTTCACGAAGATATGCATGGGCAGGACTGAGATGCGTTAGGGACCTGATCTTCATAGTGGTCAAATCTGTCCTGCATCGGCTTCTTCTTCAAGCCCGACCGATGAACAGGTGCCATGTCAAAGAAAACTATAAAAGACTGCACAGTCGAGCAGTAATCTGCACTAACCAAAAGTTAACCTTTCCCCGCAATCGTATCACATCATGTGATGTACACAGTGTCAGTACTTGCTGTTCTTGACTCGGGGAACTATAAAAATTTATATCTAGGCCTATTTACCCAATACAACCAAAAGGCGGGAAAAAGCGGTCCTTTACTCCTATGTGGCGGAAGAAAAGAAGACACCGCGATACACTGACGATAAGTTCAGAATACATTTCAATTTATTATAATCAAAACATTTACATAACTGAATGTGCTTTTGGTTATACAGTGTCGATCGAACCTTAAATGGATAAAGTCCGGGCAAGAAAAGGCGGTCGGCATGATTTTCATCACATCACCCATGTGATGTCGAGGGCCCGAGTTGTTATTCGGGAGCTGAGGTTAAGCATCCTAGTCACAGCTGACGTTTAGTGAATTACTGAAACACTACACCTCCCCTACCTCCCACGACGCCTCCGATTTCCCCCCCCCCCTCCCCCAACCACCTTTCCTTCTAAAATATGGTGAAAACAGAAGTGCTGCAGAAGAGATCTGTGTGTGTGTGGGTGATGGGGTGGGGGCAATCGGGGGCGTCGGGGGAGGTAGGGGCGGTGTAGTGTTTCAGTAATTCACTAAACGTCAGCTGTGACTAGGATGCTTAACCAGAAAGGTGTTAAGGGATATGCGGAATATAGAACAATCTCAAGAAACAATCGAAAGTTTCGACTGAAGACTTCTACAACTGAGCAGCGCAGCAGAATATTTTAACGGTAGTCATAGTAATAACAAAAGCGTTGATGAAATTTATTATTATAATTAGGATTATAACCATAATAACAAAAATAATAGTATTGATAATAACTATGATAATAACAGGTATGATTGATGACATAGATATAACAATTTTTTTTTTTTTTTTTTTGGAAAGTTCTGGCACACTTTCATCTAAATATTGTAGTTCTAATCACTTTGTAACTGTTATCTTTATATCATAAAAACAAAGGTGAGATGTCATAAAAGAGCTAGCTGATTAACACGAGCAGACCCCTGTGTAGGTTCCGGGGTCCTATTATAGGGAAAACAAGAATAGACTTACTGCCTACCTAAAAGCTTGTTGTAAGAGTCAACTAATTAGGAGGTTTATTCGAAGTCGGAGTGCATTTGCCTATGAGGCAAGGAACCAACAGTCTGCACACAAATTTGTCAGATCTGTCAATCTCAGGTTCTGGAATAATACTGCAGTGCAGAAGTGGATGATTACAACCAGAACTTTCCACCAGAGTTTACAGCTGGTGAACGCAAAAAAGAAGAACACGAGTAGATACTTTAAAGAAAAAAAAAAAAAACATAAGAAGATAAGATCTGAAACGTGTCTTAAAGTTTACTAAAGAGCTCACATATAAAATGGTTTGGCCATCTGACGAAAATGTACTTAGTGACTTAAAGAGAGACACGGGGAGTATGTACCGTGAAATCAGCATAAGAAAAACATAACGCTCAAGACAGAACGACGACGTGAAATGTTAAATGAAGAACAACTTATGCAAAGCATCAGAATCAGTTGTCTAGCGGCTAGACGCTCGCCTGCGGATCGGAAGGTAGTGTGTTCGGTTTCTGACAGGGATCGGATTTTTTTTAAAAATAACTTTGGTTCCGATTTCGAGGCAGCCTTGAGTGGGTACCAGGTGCATCCCTCGAAATAAGAGTGGCCTGTGTGATGCTGACCACATCACCCATATAGTGCATTTTGGTCTGTAAATTTTTAGGTCTAGTCTTACATACCCAATACGCATGAAGGTTGGAAAAATGGTCCTTTACTCTTAGTAGAGAAAGAGAAAAATTGCTTGAAGCAAAGCTTGAAATAACGTTAAGTAGGAGACACAATATCAGCCACTTTGGTACATACAAACCTAACGAAAGCTTGGCCTAAAAAAAAAAAGTCATGAGGCAATATGATAAAAACCCAAGGATATTTGAGACTGAGTTTTTACCCGACTAGGACATCACACTGAGCGATAAACACCCGGTGACACAAGGAGCTACCATTCGGATGAGGATTACCCATGGAGAGGTCCCAGAAACACAGTTCACCGCAACAGTCAGGTTATATTAGGACCCCCAGCAACGCCAGGGTCAGGCTTGAAAAAACAAAACAAAACATCCAAAATAACGAAAATTTGCATCCCACATGGGGACGACCGTGTTGGAAAGTAAGGAACTTGACAATAATACACTTATGGTGAGTTCAGAATACATGCCACTTTATCAAAAACAAAACATTCACATTACTGCACGCGTTTGTTGTTATCCAGTGTCGATCCAACCTTAAATGGGTACTAGATAAAGTCCTGGGAAGAAAATTCGGTTGGTATGATTTTGGCCACATCGCCCAATGGTCAATGAAAATGTTCATTTTGACTCATATGAACAAATGCGCCATTAGAGTGTAGTGTTGTTTCTTCCCTTTAACACATTTTGTTTACAGTATTAGAAAATGAATATACATCTAAAATCAATGCATTGATTTTTATTCTTTGTGTTGTTAAATTATATTTATTACTGATGTTGCAGGGCCGGATTTTTTTCAGAAATGACCTTAGCTCCCAGGTCAACCGAGACTTGAGCAGATATCATGTACCGTCCTAGGAAGTAAAGGGGGTCGGCGTGATGCTGACCGCATTACCCACCAAGTGCCGTTAGCTCTATAAAATGTACGTCTAGCACTATATACCCAAGACGCCTCACGGGCGTGATAATAGGGTCCTTTACTTTTTCTTTTACTGATGTTCCTGTTTCGCTGGTCATGTTACCTCAAGTGCACCTTCTTCTTCTTCTTTCCTTCCTCTTTTACCATTTCGGGTTTTAAAGTGCTCTTCTGCTCGCTGGGCCATAGACGCATCGTGCTGCTGCAGAATGTATTCAATGTTATATTTCCATCGTGTCTTTTGTCTACCTTGTGTTCCACGTCCTTCCCCTCTTTTGGTGTAAGGCATTGCGTATCAAGTAATTCCCTTTAAGTGAGTGAATAATTGACTCTGTACCGACATTGTTGTACTTTGGCCTCATCTCTGATTGTATCTCTTCTGGTCGCTCCTGCAGTCCTTCTCAGACGTCTCATGATTGTGACAGGTTTACCACCTTGTTTTATAACGTTATCGTTATATTAAGTGTTACTGATGTTCGTGTTATACATGTTAATGGTTATTACAAATTAAAGACACAAGCGAGTCTAGTGAAAATGAACCCACTTATGATGGATGGAGGTGTCACTGACAACTTTAGACTTCTATACTATCCCATAATACCAGGAAATCAAGGAACCCTGGTTTCGCTTACCTTTATCAGTTGATCTGCCACGCCAAGAGGGACATAGCAGATGTTGACAAAAGAAGGAATAAATCTCGAGAGGCTTGACTTTATTGCATTGGGTTTTATCCCATATTCCAGTCTCTCTCTCTCTCTTCTCTCTCTCTCTCTCTCTCTCTCTCTCTCTCTCTCTCTCTCTCTCTCTCTCTCTCTCTCTCAGAAGAATGGGTAGCCACTGGACCAGACCGTCGCACAAAATACATACTCCGTAGCTCAAACGATGAATCATATGAATCTTCGTAACAACTGCACTCGTGAGCTGAACAGCGAGTCCAAGAGACGAAATTCCGAATCAAGAGGCATACGGATTGACGTCTTCGCCACAAAGACCCCTTACGGGTAATATAAATATTTTTTTTAATATATGCCTTCAAGGAGGCTGCGTGGGCTCAAGGCCTGGTGTCCGCCTCGAGTGCTAGAGGTTCCCGGTTCAATCTTAGTAAGGGCTTATATTTTCTCACGTTTATTTCGACTTCTAGTAATTCGCCTAGATGTCTGAGTAGTGAGATCGGACGTGAGTGTGCATTGCTGGGCACGTAAAAATGGAAGTCGAAAAGATTAGCCTAATGGCGCTACCCTGGCAAAATGTAGAGTTAAAATTCTACCTAAATGTACCTCAGGATCCTAACCGGTGCTACAGAGCCTGTGCACTGTTATGAGCTTCTTCGGACTCAGACTTGAGTTAAAAGAATAACAGAACACATAGATTACTACCAGTGTGCCATGATATTGATCCGTTTGTCATACCTCAAACTTTATATATGCTTTCACTACTGCGTCCTTCTGCCTTCGTTTTTCTGTTCCCATTTATTGACATCTTCAGGGATCTACCTGCCCAATTAATCGTTAGTCGAGATTCCAGCTTTATTGCAAACGTGCCACCCCCAGGGTGCTCCTTCCCAGCGGCAGTGGAAATCAAACATAATTTCTTTTTACTGTCTTTTTTGAAAACTGTTGAAAACACCCGTTTCAGCAAAGTCCTTAAGCTCTCACACGCAAAGTAAATGCATAAGAATGCCGTCTCCGACGGGAACCGCACTTCAGTGTTAATGCAAATAGTTGACGAACGCCGGCCTACGTACATGAAAATTGGCATATGTACACGCCATTATAAAGTTTGATGACCCTCAGTCCTCTTAAGTACAATTCCCCTTATAAAAACCGCCACGCGACACAAAACACATACATTTCACGCGAAATTCAAATTTCACAGTCTCGTACCTCCGCTTAATAATTTGCCGACGGAACTGGGGACTCCCATATAGAAATGGAGAAACTGGCTCAGCAAACCGAGGTTAGGAAAAAAAAAAAATACTATTCACGGAAACAGTCTTCCAGAATATCCGCCAAATAGAAAAAATCGTCCTTACTGAATATATTGACTGTTCATCTCTTGATTTCTGCTACAACATAAATGCATTTATAGGCGTCAACATTCAGTTCAAATGCCAGTGTATGTTTCTGTCGACTTACCATACAAGCCACACACCAAAAGAGGAGATAGACGCAATGTAGAGGTTAGACCAAGAACAATATAGAACGATAACATCAGAGGGGGCCGCGTTAAAACAGTCGATAAGAGGCTCGCTTTCAAATCCAGCTGAGACTCGCTTCAGCCAAAAGGTCGGTGTTCGAAACCGGGCGGTTCCTGGTGTTCATCCAGCCTCTAGGAAATGGGTACCATTGTTGACACTCTGGGGTAAACAGAGAAACGTCGCTGTAGCTACAGAGTTACGTGCGGACGGCGACACAGGCGAACAATTCTTATCCGCTGTCCGTACTGGTGGCAGAGCACTTGTGGTTTACAACCGTGTGCTGGTTCATATCTCCCGACTTTACCTTTGAAACATCAGAGCAATTCTAAACATCACGATATGTCTATGACCGAGGCGGTTAAAAGAGCAAGAAAAAAAAAATTCTTCTTCTTTACTTTTTTTTTATTTCTTTCGCTTGAAATAGCTTATCTATATCTGCAATGTCGTTTCTACTATGAACTTCACTGTGCAAAACTTTGTATTTTAAACCCACAGCAGGGGAAGTAACAAGGAAGATCTATGGTATTCTATGAGTTGTCCTGAAACATCGCAGTCCAAAAGCTATAATTGACTATCACTGTGATTTAACACACTCCACAACTCACATCACTGTTTTTGTTTTTGGCATATTCCAGTCGTGTTGCCGAATGAAAAATGCAAGATCTAGTGATTTTGATTTGTTTTTGTTTTTCTCTGCTTCGGCCAAAGCATCTCTCTGTTGCTTAGAAGTTAGTAAATGTCGTTACTAATTTGATCCGGGAATATGAGGGTTTAATCTCGGTAGTCGATATTTTTTTTAATGACATTAGTACGAGAGTCACACTGTGGACGAGATTGGGATCTCGTCACGTAATATTACTAAACTTAGTAATGGATGCCACCTTTCACCGTGTAGACGCTTAGGACAAAGTACTCAACGTTGTTGATAATTTATTCTCTGTATATATAAAGTTAGGACAAACTGAACGATCTGGTGTTAACGCAATCAAGAAGAGCATGCCAACAATCCTAAACTTCCGATGTAATTTATGGTTAAGATTTAGAGTGTAGCTACGGATAATGTGATTTGTGAATTGCACTGAAAGTGATTTATGTATGTTCTTCAGTATACGTGCAATACTCGTCTGCACTCCTTGGCTTGTTGTCTAGAGGGTGTAGTCTAATGGATGATATGACTGACACTCTACTATGACATAGATGTTACGAGTCAACACCGTCTCCAAGATACATGACTATTTATTAACATCTAAACACTTACACAATATGTCCAGTCCGTGTCCTATTCAACAGCATTCAAGCAACACATTGTTCAGACACCAATACATAGAATCCTATCGCATTCACACTCTGGAGTTCTCCGTCTTCACTTCAAAATCTTCGTGGTTTCCCGCAACTGAGTTAGGTGTCTTCACTTTGATGAATGTTGTAGTCTAGTCGTCATCTTTAAGCAATCAGTTTCACGTCCTCATTTACACTGGATCACGCACACGCCCTCTCGCTCCAACGGTCAACACATATTCTCTGATCAGATAGTGGTCCAATATTATAACCAGTGCTGGTTCCATGTGGCGACACGAGGTTGTTCTTGCGTTCCACGTGGCGACCTGTGGTCGTTCTCTTTGGGTTCCCCATGGTAACACGTGGTCATTTCCTGCTTTGAGAACCTCGATTAATCCGAGTATCTGGCTTCTCTCGGTTTTATGATAACCCTGGGGTTTTCATCCTAACCTTCTTAATCAGGGTGAATATATTCCGCATTACAATACGTAGATGTAACTCTGTAGTAATGCAACTAATGAGGAACAGAAAAATTTGCTAGGCACTAAACTGTGCAATGTATTCTTTAAAGACAATCTATTTCTAAATCTGAAGAAAAAAAAAGATAATAATGAATTTAGCACATCAACCAAGTATTAAAATCGACAACGAAGAGTCCGGCAATGTGACAGATTTTGAATATTTAGGCCTAATAACGAACAACAACGGTGACTGCACAAAAGAAATAAGATCAATACTTGCTTTAGTAATGCAGAGGTTAAACAACACGAAGAACCCATGGTAAAGCACCTGCAAGCGAGTTAAAGTAAAATTTTTCATTCAGATCATTCATCGTCTACGTAGCAACTTACGAAGTGGAAAGTAGAAAATCGGAGGTTTTGAACTGAAACGATACAGATCAATTCTTAGAATACAGTTGAGTAGGAAGAGGCAGAAAAATCGTTGGCACCGTTCGTAATTATAGCATCAAGGTGAATTGGCTCGTCAACAGCATACTCTCCCAAAAATACTAAGATATTTTGGACATGTCAGGCACCATGGTTGTCTGGAGAGAACGGTGAAGGAGGATGCAATTTTTGGAAAACAACCAAGAGGCTGACCCCTCGAATGTGGATTCAGGACATGTTAAGATGCAATGGCTTTGAAAGCACATAGGGCTGGAGAGAACGTTATGTAAATGACCTGCTGACTAAATGTTTGTGTCTACATTATTTGTTGTTGTTGCTGTTGTTCGTGATGAGGACCACTCTTTCTTTCATCCATCATGAACGTTTGTGAGTCCGGAGGTAAAGTCCAATGCTTCCTGGAAGAGTCTAAGACAATTAAGGCAGGGCACAGTGTCTGTAGATAAAAGGCCGGGTCTTTCTAGCTTTCTCCGCTGTTTAGCTGCCTTTGTTCTAAATGACTCTTAGATAGATGCATTTTTTTTCGGATACATGTGCGCCAAAAGTCCGGTCTTGTGCTACAGCATCCTAGGTTTCAAGGTTTATGATGAAAGCTTTTAGTGATGATTTTAGTGTGTCCTTGAAGCGTGTTGTTTTTTTCTAGCCACCATGAGAACGTCTACCTTCATGTATCTCACCATAGAATAATATTCTTGGGAGCTGATGGTCAGGATTTGAACAATATGACTTGTCCTTCGAATCTGTGGCTGCATCAGGATTGTTTTAATGCTGGAAATGCCACACTTATCCAGTACGACAGTGTCCAAGACCATGTCTTGCCATTTAGTGTTCAGTATCTTTCTCATACAGTCTGTACGGAAGTTGTTAAGTTTTGTATTTTCATGGCGTCTGTATACAGTCCAAGTTTCACAAGAATACAGTAGTACTGATGGCACTGCAGCTCTGAATACCTTAATTTTGGTTTGTAGACTGATGCCACTTGAAAAAAAAAATGAATAGCGCAAAGAATTGGTTTAAGGCTAGGAAGAGTTGCGCAATTTCGTCGACCTCACTCTCTTGCCTATATCCATCTGAATGCAGTGGCAGGACAAGTCGAGACCGCTGGAGATCAAGTCAGGTGCAGTGGATGACCAGGGTGTTCTATGTTCATCACCGTCCTTTTTGAACTTCACAGCGCGTTGCTGATACCCGCTATCAGGTCACTTGAACGAGATCCATATTATTTAAATTTAGAACATTGTTTTGAATTTGTGTTTTT
Organism: Candidula unifasciata; assembly: GCA_905116865.2. NCBI lineage: Eukaryota > Metazoa > Mollusca > Gastropoda > Stylommatophora > Geomitridae > Candidula > Candidula unifasciata. The sequence continues at coordinate 9,215 of CAJHNH020005977.1, forward strand.
ATTTATTGTCGTAAATAGATTTATATTGACTTACAAACACAAAAGGAAACATTAACTGTTGAACTCGAAGGTGAGAGAGGAAGCAGTCGAGGAATTTTAAATTTTAATTATGTAAGCAATAACTGGCGAAATAGACGTACATAGAGTGTACTAAAATCTTAAACAGTTTAGGATGTTGAATTAGGAATCGACATCACAGCACTCGGGACACTCCCGTAAGTGCTCCTTCAATATCTTCAGCAGCTAGCAAAGAGTTCCAATTCCAATGGTACCAGTCAATAAATTAATTTATTCAGTTTTGTGATTTATTTTATATTGATGTAACTCTCTAGTAACGCACCTGATGAGAGCGCTAACTGATGAAACAGCAAATGAAAGTGATGCTGTATTTCATTCACTCAGACGGAATAGTAATTCATGGCAAGCGAGGTGCATGGACATTCACAATGAGCTCGATTGGTGAAACCATCAGGGAGATGAATAGCGCCTTTGATTATCAATCGCTAGTCTCACATTGTTAACTGAATGTAAACAAGGACTTAAGACACAGATTTGAGATTAGCAACTCGAAAAAAAATGTTTATGAATAACCAGGCTGGGTTTTATTTAGGCAAGAATGGATTGCAACACTGAACGCTTTGCTTATGGCTCTTGCAAGGATGGGAATTCCCAGGGACACTAGAGAATTACCAATTAAAGGGACAAGGTCAGAGGCCTATAAAAACGAGAGACATGGGAGAAGTGTGTCCATGATATCCTGTGTTATGTGAACAGGTTTAAGGAAAAAGCATGACATTGTAACGAACGTTTGAATGGAGAGACGATGTGGAGTCAGTTGAAAGCTAGAAATGTGTGGAGGGAATTGATTCTGAAATGCAACATCTTGTGTCTGTGAGTGATTCAGATGCGAACACACGAGTGACTTATAAGTTCTGACTGACTGTACCTATTGTCTAGTTGTCATCTTGTCGTGGGAGTCAGTCGTGAGCAAGTGTCAACGACCAGAGAGAATTTTGGACATCGACTGAATGACTTATTTGTAGTGTCCAGATAGTAGAACGAGCCATACAGCAACATTATTGCAGTTCACATAACCTTCACCTTTGCACGAGGTGACGCTGGTGTGGATACAACGAGTGTGCAGATCATCTTACAAGAGAGCAATAAACAACATAGTAGCATATCGTTTTACGAACCTCAGACGCTGGATGGTACTAATAGTATCATAACAACCTTAATCAAAGATTCTCTACCACATCTTCACCTAAGATGTTACTTCTCTCAACACATCTATTTCCAGTGTGATGGTCTCATAGGTTTGAATTTTGTTTCCTCCATAGAAGAGTCAGTCTCAGTATAGTTACTGGCCCTTTGATACGTCTGTTTGAGTTAGTACTCTTGGTATTTTGCGAAACTTTTCTGTAGCATTTCACTATGAAATCCCTGATTTTTTTTTTTTTTTTTTAAATGGTTGTTGTAAGAGTCCATAACCCAAATCTGCAAGGTGCATTGGCTTTAATCCCAGACGCTCCGTTTTTTACCTGACGCTCTGGGCTCCCGCCTTGTCGGTTTTGTACCACTTAGTGGCAAATTGATGTATGACAAGTTAGATCTTACGAGGGATGTTTAGTGGGAGCGAATGAACAGTGCGGAGGCATAACTAGATCATTACGGTCTGAGGATAATAGCGCTGCGAGGAGTTACCAGGGGATCTGACCGACGCTGAACATTTAAGGGAAAGGCGAAACGACCATACAAAAAGCCAGTAGCTACTACCATCGGAACTGGAACTCTTCGCTTGCTGCTAAAGATGGGGATGGAGTGCTTATGGGAGTGTCCAGAGTTCTGTGATTTCGATTCTTGATTCAAAATTCAACATTCTACATTTCGCCATTTGAAGAAGTCAAGATGTGTGATCTCGAAAGCTTAGTCTCTGCATTGCATATGCGATTTTTTTTTTTACCTCTTTTTGTGCAGTCACCGCTGGGTTGTTGTTGTTGTTTTTTTTTTTTTTTTTTTCTCAAAACTACAGCAGCTAAATAATCAAAACCTGGGACTAGTCTCAATTTCATCGTTATAGGTTGTAATACGTGATTGATACCTAGGTTACCAAGGCACACACAATACTGCTAAAACCATGAATCATACAGACGCACTGGGACATCCGAACATACAGATATAATGAGGTATTTGAAACTCCGGTGTCTAAAACAATTGCAAGAGAATTAAGAAAACAGTGGTCATTCGAATCTCTAAGTTAGCCTATGTCCATTCCAGTCTTGGCACTAGTCAAGAGATTAGGGTCGATGTCCCTATTGGCCATTCAGTAGGGCGAAACTCCGGTGGTAAGTTCTGGTTGCTCGTCACTCCAAGACTTTGACCTTGATCCATAATTTTAGTTTTGCATGTACATCCATTTTACAGTTCTGGCTTCCTTGTAAGAACTGTTGGTCCCTTGCCTCTCAGGCACATGCATTCAGCATTTGAAGGAAAAACCTCTATAAGTTACCATCTACGATATGCCTGTGAGAGGCAGTATGGCTATTCTTTGTTCTCCAGAATGGATCCCCATTTATATTCATTCATTCACTCATTATCATGTTATACTATTATATTTTATATAGAGCTCGCTGTATATTCCTCCACTTCGTTCTATCCTGTACGATCAGGTCAATATCGCGGATGTAATCTAGTCCAGCCCCTTTGGCCTCTCATATTAACTCTTTGAGTCCCAAGGAACGCATCATACGTTCATGGGTTCTATCTAGAAGCCCAATGAACGCATGATGCGCAGATTTTATGAATCTCTTTACTACCCCCTAGACCTGTGATGCTAAACCCCCTGGGACTCAAAGAGTTAATGTTCGTCTTAGGGTTTCGTTAGGGCGTCCTCGCCTCCTTAATCCATTTATTCTCCATTATAAGGCATGTTTGGTGATTCACTGGTTGTTTCTTTCTCCGAATGTGTCCTATGTAGTGCCATCTTATGTGTCTTGTAACTTTTGATAATGCTGGCTACCCAAACATTTCTTTTATTTGTTTACTCCTTTTAAATCCATCCCATTCTATTTTCTTCTTTTACTCAAAAATATTTTTTCGAATGTATTTAACCTTAAATATATTTACATATTGAGTTGAGTTGAGCTGAGTCAAGAATTGACATCACAGCACTAAGGGCATTCTCATGCGTGCTCCGTCCTTATCTTCAGCAGCCAGCGCAGAGTTCCAATACTGATGGTACCAGTCAAAATCTGGTTATCTCTCCGTCTTGCCTTTCGTCAGAGTGTATTGAGCCGTCCAGGTGCCTCATTCTCTTCAGGCCCTAATAATCTTTTTTCTTTACTGATTCCGTTGCTTGTTCCCAAAGGACCTTGACCACATCTGCCTGGTCATGTATCAGTTTACCACCCAGTGATGCAGATCAGCTAATCGTTCTGCTTTTTCATTACCAATCATGCCGGCATAGCCTGGAAAAAATATCCAAATTATGCTCACTACCCATGAACTTGTCCATTTACAGGTTTGCACTAAAAGGCCGGATCGGTAAATCCCTTAATAATCAAAGCACTGTAAGTATTTATAATGAACAGTTTTCAATCTGCGATTCGCGCAGCACACATGTAAACACTGCAGCTGAATCCAGTAAGTAACTTGTTCATAGATTGATTCGGGGGAAGTAGTTGAAGTCCAATAGGCAACATCTGTTGTCATAATAGTAGTAATCTAAACAAAACGTTTCTGTTCAACTTAGCCACGTTATAATTGGGACATAAAATAATTTTTCATTTTCAATAATAGACGCACAGAGCTTGTTGAGAAAGTTGAAAACAGGCATGATTTGTGCAGAGTGGCAAGCACCACTTCAGAGGTTAGTTAGTTAGTTAGTTAGTTGGGTTATCCTCATTGCACTCCGGACATGTCCATAGGTGCTCAGATCCTCCCCTCAGTATGAACCCCAACGTCCGATGGCTAATAGTACCAGTTCTATGTTGATTAACAAGTCTTCTGGCGTAGCTGGTGTGCGTCTCGTTTTTTGCTGTGCCGATCTTAATTCCCAAGTCTGCCATTCTGGCGAGTGATGTGGATTCACTGCCACCAAAGTCGTCTATCCTTCCCATTTCTCTGAGGGCATTGATAATATCAGCATGATCCATAGGCTGACCGTCGGTAGTGATAGCGGATCCAGCCAACCTGTCAGCTCTTTCATTTCCATCGACGCCTGCGTATCCCGGAACAAAAATAAAGGTGACTCCACGGACAGTGGACTTCTGTAATGATTCAAGCCATTGTCTTCGCACTGAACCTGCCTGAACCCTCCGGATCATACTCATTGAATCACTGAGTATACACACGCGGGTGTATTTTTGTGTTTCAAGCCAGGCAAGCGCTTGTGTCACTGCCATCACCTCCATCGTCATGCTGCTAGTTGTTATGGAGAAGGCGCCGTTGGCTTCATTGACTGTTCTGCCCGCTGAGCGTGCTGTAAATGCCCATGCGCTTCTTCTTTGGCGTATAACGGATCCGTCTGTATAGATTATTGCATCTGCTTCGTCTGAATTTTCACCGATGAGAGCGTTGACCTCTGCATTAACAGCAACAGGATTCTCTTCTCTACATCGCCTGTTGAGTGTGACAATACAGGAAAATGTACAAATAAACGCCTGAGGCACAGGTATCCATTCTGCACCAGGTATGATGTCGGTTAGGCTGCATATTTGCCTAATAACATCTTCTGCCCGACCTAGCCACGATTTCCCCCTCTTCAGTCTGTCGCCCTTTTCACTAAAAAGCGCTTGATGCAGTGGGTGTTTCTTATCAGTACATATTTTGAGATATGCCCGAGCCCTCCACATCCTGATCCTTTGGTTCATTGTTGGAAAGTCAAGTAGATACCTCATTGCTCCACAGGATGTGTCTCTAGTACATCTCAAAATAATGCGCATGGCTTCATTTTGCACCTTTTCGAGTCGTTCAATCTGGGTAGCACTGACAGTGATGATGGCCAGAGCGTATTCAATGGGAAAAAGGACCAGACCGTAGAATAGAAGTATTAGTAGTCTTTGCTCAATGTTGGAAGCAGCCATAATCCTCATTGCAGATAGACCTTTGCGTGCTTTTGTTATCACATGGTCAACGTGTTCCCTGAATGACAAGCTGCGATCGAACCTCACCCCGAGAAACGTCATAACGTTGGTTCTGATCAATACATTATCACGCATTTTCACTTCTGGTAAGTCCGACTTGACATTGTGATTGTTCAAAGAGAACAATGACACTGATGCCTTCGAAGGATTGACATAGGCATTGGAACCATCACACCAGGCGGCAATTCGATCGAGTTCTTTGTGCATAGTGCTGGCGATCTCCTGTCTATCACACCCTCGTCGATAAATCAAAATGTCATCAGCAAATGACAAAGTCCTCCCCTTTCCATTCAACTGCTGCTCAGTGATCATCACCATATAAACGTTGAATAAGACTGGTGATAGCGGTGATCCCTGTGGCAAGCCTGGACATATCGTTTGCGGTTCTGAGGACCAGCTACCACATCTTAGTACAATCTTTCTCTGGAACAGGACCGCAGCAATCCAGCGGATCAGAATAGGGTTAACTTCTAGTTTAAGCAGTAATTGCATTAAATAATCGTATGGTACTTTATTGTAGGCATCTTCTAAGTCCAACACTGCCGCACATGTCTCTTCTTTAATCTGAAATCCCTCGTACACATCGTAGGCGAAAACTGCAGCATTGAACCATGTCTCTTTATTTAACCTGTACCCTCCAAGTGTTGGTGGGAACTTATCATGTAGTTCCAAGTAGGTGGTCAATCTTTGTGCGACAATTTTTTCCAAAAGTTTGCCAACAGTATTCTGCATCGAGATGATTCTGTAGCCGCAGATCTTCGAGTGGTCTTCAGAGGTTGCAGGTAGTTAGCATCCTTTGGGTATTATCTCCAGGTCATGCCAGTGTGTTTTGAAATGAGCAGTCGGATAGACTAGCTGGCTCTGCAACACTTGGTGGTGAACAGATGTATGACAAGTTAGATATTGTGAGGGCCCATTTGGAAGCGAGTGAACATTGCCGAAGAGCAGCTAGATCAATACGGTCTGAGGAGAATGCCACTGCAAGAAGTTACTAGGGTATCTGGTGGATGCTCAACACTAAGAGGAAGGACGAAATATATCAATCAGACGGTTACTGGTACCACTGGAATTGGAACTCTTCGCTAGCTTCTGAAGATGGAGACTGAGCACTAATGCGAGTGTCCCGAGTGTTGTGATGACGATTCTTCATTGAACATTCAATATTCAACATATCGATAATAGATACGCATGCGTATCAATAACGTTTGTTTAAATAATGAAGCGTGATTTAAGATAATTAAAGTAATTATGTTGCGTGGTCAATTTTTTGCGAATATTTTAATGGTCTAAAATACAATTATTCTATCATGAGATATATTTCCATCTCATATTCTTGTGGTATGCTGTTAATGCTTTCCTGTAGTTCTCTGAAATACTTCGTTCTCAGCATTTTTTCTATTGGCATAAGCGAACGCTAGTTACATCTGTTGTCATAGGCCTTCACGAATTACATCTGTTGTCATATGCTTACACTAGTTATATCTATTGTCATAGGCTTTCACTGGTTACATCTATTGTCATAGGCCTACACTAATTACAGCTGTTGTCCTAGGCTTACACTGGTTACATATATTGTCATAGGCTTACGCTAGTTATATCTATTGTCATAGGCTTACGCTGGTTACATCTGTTGTCATATGCTTACGCTAGTTACATCTGTTGTCACAAGCTTAAACTAGTT
>CAJHNH020005978.1:0-16014 GCA_905116865.2 Candidula unifasciata
CCACAAATGACATTTTTTCCAGAATTTATGCCTTTCGCGTTTGGCCAAAATCATATTTTCCAAAAAGTTGCCAATTTTAGTCTCAGTCTATCATTTCACCACTTGACGAGATACTCTAGGATGAGAAATTGGACACTTTGGAGCTCATAGGTGACAGAAAAAATAGATAAGATAAAAGTGAAAAAAACAAATTTTACGAAGAAATGTTCCTAACAACTTGTTTGTGTCCTACCACTAAACAGTGAGTCCCAGACAAATTATTTTACACATGAATAGACACGCTAGATGCAGAGTAGTTAAACTGGATGTCTGATTTTGGATTTTGGCATTTTTGTACAATCTGGGCAACATTTTGAGATATGCCTTACGCGTTTGGCCAAAATCATATTTCCAAAAAATAAAAATGACCACAATTGACAATTTTTGGAACCTTTGCAGAATTAAAATGAAAAACCTTACGCGTTTTGGCCAAAATAACACTAAATATTTCCAGAAAAAGTTGCCAATTTAGTTCTGTAGTCATTTTGGTCATCTTCAACACTTGATAACGAGATACTCTAGATGAGAATTTTGGACACTTTGGAAGCTCATAGGTTGACAAAAAAAATTTAGTCTCAGTCTAGATAAAAGACGAGATTCTATAGAAAAAACAAATCGGTTAGTGACAGAAAAATATGTTCCTAACAACTTGTACGAAGTGTGTTACCTAAAAAACAGTGAGTCCTAACCAGACAATGATTTTACACATTTGAATAGATAGACACGCTAGATGCAGAGTAGGTAAACTGAATGTCTGATTTGGCATTTTTGTACAATCTGGGGGCAACAATTGAGATAACATAAAAATGACCACAAGTGACATTTTTGCAGAATTTATGCCTTACGCGTTTTGGCCAAAATCATATTTTCCAAAAGTTGCCAATTTAGTCTCAGTCTATCATTTCACACTTGACGAGATACTCTAGATGATAAAATTGGACACTTTGGAGCTCATAGGTGACAGAAAAATAGATAAGATAAAAGTGAAAAACAAATTTTACGAAGAATTGTTCCTAACAACTTGTTTGTGTCCTACCACTAAACAGTGAGTCCCAGACAATTATTTTACACATGAATAGACACGCTAGATGCAGAGTAGTTAAACTGGATGTCTGATTTGGCATTTTGGTACAATCTGGGGGCAACAATTGAGATAACATAAAAATGACCACAAGTGACATTTTTGCAGAATTTATGCCTTTCGCGTTTGGGCAAAATCATATTTTCCAAAAAGTTGCCAATTTAGTCTCAGTCTATCATTTCACACTTGACGAGATACTCTAGATGAGAAATTGGACACTTTGGAGCTCATAGGTGACAGAAAAAATAGATAAGATAAAAGTGAAAAAACAAATTTTACGAAGAAATGTGTTCCTAACAACTTTGTTTGTGTCCTACCACTAAACAGTGAGTCCCAGACACATTTATTTTACACATGAATAGACACGCTAGATGCAGAGTAGTTAAACTGGAATGTCTGATTTGGCATTTTTGTACAATCTGGGGGCAACAATTGAGATAACATAAAAATGACCACAAGTGACAATTTTTGCAGAATTTATGCCTTTTCGCGTTTGGCCAAAATCATATTTTCCAAAAAAGTTGCCAATTTAGTCTCAGTCTATCATTTCACACTTGACGAGATACTCTAGATGAGAAATTGGACACTTTGGAGCTCATAGGTGACAGAAAAATAGATAAGATAAAAGTGAAAAACAAATTTTACGAAAGAAATGTTCCTAACAACTTGTTTGTGTCCTACCACTAAACAGTGAGTCCCAGACAATTATTTTACACATGAATAGACACGCTAGATGCAGAGTAGGTAAACTGAATGTCTGATTTGGCATTTTGGTACAATCTGGGGGCAACAATTGAGATAACATAAAAATGACCACAAGTGACAATTTTGCAGAATTTATGCCTTACGCGTTTTGGCCAAAATCATATTTTCCAAAAAAGTTGCCAATTTAGTCTCAGTCTATCATTTCACACTTGACGATATACTCTAGATGATAAATTGGACACTTTGGAGCTCATTGGTGACAGAAAAATAGATAAGATAAAAGTGAAAAACAAATTTTACGAAGAAATGTTCCTAACAACTTGTTTTTGTGTCCTACCACTAAACATTGAGTCCCAGACAATTATTTTACACATGAATAGACACGCTAGATGCAGAGTAGTTAAACTGAATGTCTGATTTGGCATTTTTTGGTACAATCTGGGGGCAACAATTGAGATAACATAAAAATGACCACAAGTGACAATTTTTGCAGAATTTATGCCTTTCGCGTTTGGCCAAAATCATATTTTCAAAAAAGTTGCCAATTTAGTCTCAGTCTATCATTTCACACTTGACGAGATACTCTAGATGAGAAATTGGACACTTTGGAGCTCATAGGTGACAGAAAAATAGATAAGATAAAAAGTGAAAAACAAATTTTACGAAGAAATTGTTCCTAACAACTTGTTTGTGTCCTACCACTAAACAGTGAGTCCCAGACAATTATTTTACACATGAATAGACACGCTAGATGCAGAGTAGTTAAACTGGATGTCTGATTTGGCATTTTTGTACAATCTGGGGGCAACAATTGAGATAACATAAAAATGACCACAAGTGACATTTTTCCAGAATTTATGCCTTACGCGTTTGGCCAAAATCATATATTTCCAAAAAGTTGCCAATTTAGTCTCAGTCTATCATTTCACACTTGACGAGATACTCTAGATGAGAAATGGACACTTTGGAGCTCATAGGTGACAGAAAAATAGATAAGATAAAAGTGAAAAACAAATTTTACGAAGAATTGTTCCTAACAACTTGTTTGTGTCCTACCACTAAACAGTGAGTCCCAGACAATTATTTTACACATGAAATAGACACGCTAGATGCAGAGTAGGTAAACTGGATGTCTGATTTGGCATTTTTGTACAATCTGGGGGCAACAATTGAGATAACATAAAAATGACCACAAGTGACATTTTTCCAGAATTTATGCCTTTCGCGTTTGGCCAAAATCATATTTGCAAAAAGTTGCCAATTTAGTCTCAGTCTATCATTTCACACTTGACGAGATACTCTAGATGATAAATTGGACACTTTGGAGCTCATAGGTGACAGAAAAATAGATAAGATAAAAGTGAAAAACACAAATTTTACGAAGAAATGTTCCTAACAACTTGTTTGTGTCCTACCACTAAACAGTGAGTCCCAGACAATTATTTTACACATGAATAGACACGCTAGATGCAGAGTAGGTAAACTGGATGTCTGATTTGGCATTTTTGTACAATCTGGGGGCAACAATTGAGATAACATAAAAATGACCACAAGTGACATTTTTCCAGAATTTATGCCTTTCGCGTTTGGCCAAAATCATATATTTCCAAAAAGTTGCCAATTTAGTCTCAGTCTATCATTTCACACTTGACGAGATACTCTAGATGAGAAATTTGACACTTTGGAGCTCATAGGTGACAGAAAAATAGATAAGATAAAAGTGAAAAACAAATTTTTTACGAAGAATTGTTTCCTAACAACTTGTTTGTGTCCTACCACTAAACATTGAGTCCCAGACAATTATTTTTACACATGAATAGACACGCTAGATGCAGAGTAGGTAAACTGGATGTCTGATTTGGCATTTTGGTACAATCTGGGGGCAACAATTGAGATAACATAAAAATGACCACAAAGTGACATTTTTGCAGAATTTATGCCTTACGCGTTTGGCCAAAATCATATTTTTCAAAAAAGTTGCCAATTTAGTCTCAGTCTATCATCATTTCACACTTGACGAGATACTCTAGATGAGAAATTGGACACTTTGGAGCTCGTAGGTGACAGAAAAATAGATAAGATAAAAGTGAAAAACAAATTTTACGAAGAAATGTTCCTAACAACTTGTTTGTGTCCTACCACTAAACATTGAGTCCCAGACAATTATTTTACACATGAATAGACACGCTAGATGCAGAGTAGGTAAACTGGATGTCTGATTTGGCATTTTTGTACAATCTGGGCGCAACAATTGAGAAAACATATAAATGACCACAAGTGACATTTTTCCAAAATTTATGCCTTTCGCGTTTGGATAAAATCGTATATTTCCAAAAAGTTGCCAATTTAGTCTCAGTCTATCATTTCACACTTGACGAGATACTCTAGATGAGAAACTGGACACTTTGGAGCTCATAGGTGACAGAAAAATAGATAAGATAAAAGTGAAAAACAAATTTTACGAAGAAATGTTCCTAACAACTTGTTTGTGTCCTACCACTAAACATTGAGTCCCAGACAATTATTTTACACATGAATAGACACGCTAGATGCAGAGTAGGTAAACTGGATGTCTGATTTGGCATTTTGGTACAATCTGGGGGCAACAATTGAGATAACATAAAATGACCACAAGTGACATTTTTCCAGAATTTATGCCTTTCGCGTTTGGCCAAAATCATATTTTCAAAAAAGTTGCCAATTTAGTCTCAGTCTATCATTTCACACTTGACGAGATACTCTAGATGAGAAATTGGACACTTTGGAGCTCATAGGTGACAGAAAAATAGATAAGATAAAAGTGAAAAACAAATTTTACGAAGAAATGTTCCTAACAACTTGTTTGTGTCCTACCACTAAACATTGAGTCCCAGACAATTATTTTACACATGAATAGACACGCTAGATGCAGAGTAGGTAAACTGGATGTCTGATTTGGCATTTTGGTACAATCTGGGGGCAACAATTGAGATAAAATAAAAATGACCACAAGTGACAATTTTTCCAGAATTTATGCCTTTCGCGTTTGGCCAAAATCATATTTGCCAAAAAGTTGCCAATTTAGTCTCAGTCTATCATTTCACACTTGACGAGATACTCTAGATGATAAATTGGACACTTTGGAGCTCATAGGTGACAGAAAAATAGATAAGATAAAAGTGAAAAACAAATTATTACGAAGAATTGTTCCTAACAACTTGTTTGTGTCCTACCACTAAACATTGAGTCCCAGACAATTATTTTACACATGAATAGACACGCTAGATGCAGAGTAGTTAAACTGGATGTCTGATTTGGCATTTTTGTACAATCTGGGGGCAACAATTGAGATAACATAAAAATGACCACAAGTGACATTTTTCCAGAATTTATGCCTTACGCGTTTGGCCAAAATAATATTTGCAAAAAGTTGCCAATTTAGTCTCAGTCTATCATTTCACACTTGAAGAGATACTCTAGATGAGAAATTGGACACTTTGGAGCTCGTTGGTGACAGACAAATAGATAAGATAAAAGTGAAAAGCAAATTTTACGAAGAATACCTAACAACTGATTGTGTCAGATCTGAAACGTTGAGTCCCAGACAATTATTTTACCATGAATAGTCACGCATAGATGCAGACGTCTGGCTAATGTCTGTTTTTGTACAAGTTCTGATTCACAATTGAGATAAAGAAAATGGAGAAGAATACAAAATTATCTTATGTTTGCCAGATCATGAATCGTTTGAAGCATTTCCAGGCACAACCAGCATCCGATCAGCGTCTGGCTAAGCCGTTTCTGCAAGTTCTGATTCAGTTTGAGCAAGAGCTTGGAGAAGAATACAAAACTTCTTATGGTGTCAGATCTGAATCGTTTGGAGCATTTCCAGGCCCAACCAGCATCCGATCAGCGTCTGGCTAAGAGCCGTTTCTGCAAGTTCTGATTCAGTTTGAGCAAGAGCTGGAGAAGAATACAAAAACTTCTTATAGTGACAGATCTGAATCGTTTGGAGCATTTTCATGCCCAACCAGCATCCGATCAGCGTCTGGCTAAGCCGTTTCTGCAAGTTCTGATTCAGTTTGAGCAAGAGCTGGAGAAGAATACAAAACTTCTTATGGTGTCAGATCTGAATCGTTTGGAGCATTTCCAGGCCCAACCAGCATCCGATCAGCGTCTGGCTAAGCCGTTTTCTGCAAGTTCTGATTCAGTTTGAGCAAGAGCTGGAGAAGAATACAAAACTTCTTATAGTGACAGATCTGAATCGTTTGGAGCATTTCCAGGCCCAACCAGCATCCGATCAGCGTCTGGCTAAGCCGTTTCTGCAAGTTCTGATTCAGTTTGAGCAAGAGCTGGAGAAGAATACAAAACTTCTTATAGTGTCAGATCTGAATCGTTTGGAGCATTTCCAGGCCCAACCAGCATCCGATCAGCGTCTGGCTAAGCCGTTTCTGCAAGTTCTGATTCAGTTTGAGCAAGAGCTGGAGAAGAATACAAAACTTCTTATAGTGTCAGATCTGAATCGTTTGGAGCATTTCCAGGCCCAACCAGCATCCGATCAGCGTCTGGCTAAGCCGTTTCTGCAAGTTCTGATTCAGTTTGAGCAAGAGCTGGAGAAGAATACAAAACTTCTTATAGTGTCAGATCTGAATCGTTTGGAGCATTTTCATGCCCAACCAGCATCCGATCAGCGTCTGGCTAAGCCGTTTCTGCAAGTTCTGATTCAGTTTGAGCAAGAGCTGGAGAAGAATACAAAACTTCTTATGGTGTCAGATCTGAATCGTTTGGAGCATTTCCAGGCCAACCAGCATCCGATCAGCGTCTGGCTAAGCCGTTTCTGCAAGTTCTGATTCAGTTTGAGCAAGAGCTGGAGAAGAATACAAAACTTCTTATGGTGTCAGATCTGAATCGTTTAGAGCATTTCCAGGCCCAACCAGCATCCGATCAGCGTCTGGCTAAGCCGTTTCTGCAAGTTCTGATTCAGTTTGAGCAAGAGCTGGAGAAGAATACAAAACTTCTTATGGTGTCAGATCTGAATCGTTTAGAGCATTTCCAGGCCCAACCAGCATCCGATCAGCGTCTGGCTAAGCCGTTTCTGCAAGTTCTGATTCAGTTTGAGCAAGAGCTGGAGAAGAATACAAAACTTCTTATAGTGTCAGATCTGAATCGTTTGGAGCATTTTCATGCCCAACCAGCATCCGATCAGCGTCTGGCTAAGCCGTTTCTGCAAGTTCTGATTCAGTTTGAGCAAGAGCTGGAGAAGAATACAAAACTTCTTATAGTGTCAGATCTGAATCGTTTGGAGCATTTCCAGGCCCAACCAGCATCCGATCAGCGTCTGGCTAAGCCGTTTCTGCAAGTTCTGATTCAGTTTGAGCAAGAGCTGGAGAAGAATACAAAACTTCTTATATAGTGTCAGATCTGAATCGTTTGGAGCATTTTCATGCCCAACCAGCATCCGATCAGCGTCTGGCTAAGCCGTTTCTGCAAGTTCTGATTCAGTTTGAGCAAGAGCTGGAGAAGAATACAAAACTTCTTATAGTAGCGTCAGATCTGAATCGTTTGGAGCATTTTCATGCCCAACCAGCATCCGATCAGCGTCTGGCTAAGCCGTTTCTGCAAGTTCTGATTCAGTTTGAGCAAGAGCTGGAGAAGAATACAAAACTTCTTATAGTGTCAGATCTGAATCGTTTGGAGCATTTCCAGGCCCAACCAGCATCCGATCAGCGTCTGGCTAAGCCGTTTCTGCAAGTTCTGATTCAGTTTGAGCAAGAGCTGGAGAAGAATACAAAACTTCTTATAGTGTCAGATCTGAATCGTTTAGAGCATTTCCAGGCCCAACCAGCATCCGATCAGCGTCTGGCTAAGCCGTTTCTGCAAGTTCTGATTCAGTTTGAGCAAGAGCTGGAGAAGAATACAAAACTTCTTATAGTGTCAGATCTGAATCGTTTGGAGCATTTTCAGGCCCAACCAGCATCCGATCAGCGTCTGGCTAAGCCGTTTCTGCAAGTTCTGATTCAGTTTGAGCAAGAGCTGGAGAAGAATACAAAACTTCTTATAGTGTCAGATCTGAATCGTTTGGAGCATTTCCAGGCCCAACCAGCATCCGATCAGCGTCTGGCTAAGCCGTTTCTGCAAGTTCTGATTCAGTTTGAGCAAGAGCTGGAGAAGAATACAAAACTTCTTATAGTGTCAGATCTGAATCGTTTGGAGCATTTCCAGGCCCAACCAGCATCCGATCAGCGTCTGGCTAAGCCGTTTCTGCAAGTTCTGATTCAGTTTGAGCAAGAGCTGGAGAAGAATACAAAACTTCTTATAGTGTCAGATCTGAATCGTTTGAGAGCATTTCCAGGCCCAACCAGCATCCGATCAGCGTCTGGCTAAGCCGTTTCTGCAAGTTCTGATTCAGTTTGAGCAAGAGCTGGAGAAGAATACAAAACTTCTTATAGTGTCAGATCTGAATCGTTTGGAGCATTTCCAGGCCCAACCAGCATCCGATCAGCGTCTGGCTAAGCCGTTTCTGCAAGTTCTGATTCAGTTTGAGCAAGAGCTGGAGAAGAATACAAAACTTCTTATAGTGTCAGATCTGAATCGTTTGGAGCATTTCCAGGCCCAACCAGCATCCGATCAGCGTCTGGCTAAGCCGTTTCTGCAAGTTCTGATTCAGTTTGAGCAAGAGCTGGAGAAGAATACAAAACTTCTTATAGTGTCAGATCTGAATCGTTTAGAGCATTTCCAGGCCCAACCAGCATCCGATCAGCGTCTGGCTAAGCCGTTTCTGCAAGTTCTGATTCAGTTTGAGCAAGAGCTGGAGAAGAATACAAAACTTCTTATAGTGTCAGATCTGAATCGTTTAGAGCATTTTCCAGGCCCAACCAGCATCCGATCAGCGTCTGGCTAAGCCGTTTCTGCAAGTTCTGATTCAGTTTGAGCAAGAGCTGGAGAAGAATACAAAACTTCTTATAGTGTCAGATCTGAATCGTTTAGAGCATTTCCAGGCCCAACCAGCATCCGATCAGCGTCTGGCTAAGCCGTTTCTGCAAGTTCTGATTCAGTTTGAGCAAGAGCTGGAGAAGAATACAAAACTTCTTATAGTGTCAGATCTGAATCGTTTGGAGCATTTTCATGCCCAACCAGCATCCGATCAGCGTCTGGCTAAGCCGTTTCTGCAAGTTCTGATTCAGTTTGAGCAAGAGCTGGAGAAGAATACAAAACTTCTTATAGTGTCAGATCTGAATCGTTTGGAGCATTTCCAGGCCCAACCAGCATCCGATCAGCGTCTGGCTAAGCCGTTTCTGCAAGTTCTGATTCAGTTTGAGCAAGAGCTGGAGAAGAATACAAAACTTCTTATAGTGTCAGATCTGAATCGTTTGGAGCATTTCCATGCCCAACCAGCATCCGATCAGCGTCTGGCTAAGCCGTTTCTGCAAGTTCTGATTCAGTTTGAGCAAGAGCTGGAGAAGAATACAAAACTTCTTATAGTGTCAGATCTGAATCGTTTGGAGCATTTCCAGGCCCAACCAGCATCCGATCAGCGTCTGGCTAAGCCGTTTCTGCAAGTTCTGATTCAGTTTGAGCAAGAGCTGGAGAAGAATACAAAACTTCTTATAGTGTCAGATCTGAATCGTTTGGAGCATTTCCAGGCCCAACCAGCATCCGATCAGCGTCTGGCTAAGCCGTTTCTGCAAGTTCTGATTCAGTTTGAGCAAGAGCTGGAGAAGAATACAAAACTTCTTATGGTGTCAGATCTGAATCGTTTAGAGCATTTCCAGGCCCAACCAGCATCCGATCAGCGTCTGGCTAAGCCGTTTCTGCAAGTTCTGATTCAGTTTGAGCAAGAGCTGGAGAAGAATACAAAACTTCTTATAGTGTCAGATCTGAATCGTTTGGAGCATTTTCAGGCCCAACCAGCATCCGATCAGCGTCTGGCTAAGCCGTTTCTGCAAGTTCTGATTCAGTTTGAGCAAGAGCTGGAGAAGAATACAAAACTTCTTATAGTGTCAGATCTGAATCGTTTGGAGCATTTCCAGGCCCAACCAGCATCCGATCAGCGTCTGGCTAAGCCGTTTCTGCAAGTTCTGATTCAGTTTGAGCAAGAGCTGGAGAAGAATACAAAACTTCTTATGGTGTCAGATCTGAATCGTTTGGAGCATTTCCAGGCCCAACCAGCATCCGATCAGCGTCTGGCTAAGCCGTTTCTGCAAGTTCTGATTCAGTTTGAGCAAGAGCTGGAGAAGAATACAAAACTTCTTATAGTGTCAGATCTGAATCGTTTGGAGCATTTCCAGGCCCAACCAGCATCCGATCAGCGTCTGGCTAAGCCGTTTCTGCAAGTTCTGATTCAGTTTGAGCAAGAGCTGGAGAAGAATACAAAACTTCTTATAGTGTCAGATCTGAATCGTTTGAGAGCATTTCCAGGCCCAACCAGCATCCGATCAGCGTCTGGCTAAGCCGTTTCTGCAAGTTCTGATTCAGTTTGAGCAAGAGTTTGGGAAGAATACAAAACTTCTTATGGTGTCAGATCTGAATCGTTTGGAGCATTTTCAGGCCCAACCAGCATCCGATCAGCGTCTGGCTAAGCCGTTTCTGCAAGTTCTGATTCAGTTTGAGCAAGAGCTGGAGAAGAATACAAAACTTCTTATGGTGTCAGATCTGAATCGTTTAGAGCATTTCCAGGCCCAACCAGCATCCGATCAGCGTCTGGCTAAGCCGTTTCTGCAAGTTCTGATTCAGTTTGAGCAAGAGCTGGAGAAGAATACAAAACTTCTTATAGGTGTCAGATCTGAATCGTTTAGAGCATTTCCAGGCCCAACCAGCATCCGATCAGCGTCTGGCTAAGCCGTTTCTGCAAGTTCTGATTCAGTTTGAGCAAGAGCTGGAGAAGAATACAAAACTTCTTATGGTGTCAGATCTGAATCGTTTGGAGCATTTCCAGGCCCAACCAGCATCCGATCAGCGTCTGGCTAAGCCGTTTCTGCAAGTTCTGATTCAGTTTGAGCAAGAGCTGGAGAAGAATACAAAACTTCTTATAGTGTCAGATCTGAATCGTTTGGAGCATTTCCAGGCCCAACCAGCATCCGATCAGCGTCTGGCTAAGCCGTTTCTGCAAGTTCTGATTCAGTTTGAGCAAGAGTTTGAGAAGAATACAAAACTTCTTATGGTGTCAGATCTGAATCGTTTAGAGCATTTCCAGGCCCAACCAGCATCCGATCAGCGTCTGGCTAAGCCGTTTCTGCAAGTTCTGATTCAGTTTGAGCAAGAGTTGGAGAAGAATACAAAACTTCTTATGGTGTCAGATCTGAATCGTTTGGAGCATTTCCAGGCCCAACCAGCATCCGATCAGCGTCTGGCTAAGCCGTTTCTGCAAGTTCTGATTCAGTTTGAGCAAGAGTTGGAGAAGAATACAAAACTTCTTATGGTGTCAGATCTGAATCGTTTAGAGCATTTCCAGGCCCAACCAGCATCCGATCAGCGTCTGGCTAAGCCGTTTCTGCAAGTTCTGATTCAGTTTGAGCAAGAGCTGGAGAAGAATACAAAACTTCTTATGGTGTCAGATCTGAATCGTTTGGAGCATTTCCAGGCCCAACCAGCATCCGATCAGCGTCTGGCTAAGCCGTTTCTGCAAGTTCTGATTCAGTTTGAGCAAGAGCTGGAGAAGAATACAAAACTTCTTATGGTGTCAGATCTGAATCGTTTAGAGCATTTCCAGGCCCAACCAGCATCCGATCAGCGTCTGGCTAAGCCGTTTCTGCAAGTTCTGATTCAGTTTGAGCAAGAGTTTGGAGAAGAATACAAAACTTCTTATGGTGTCAGATCTGAATCGTTTTAGAGCATTTCCAGGCCCAACCAGCATCCGATCAGCGTCTGGCTAAGCCGTTTCTGCAAGTTCTGATTCAGTTTGAGCAAGAGCTGGAGAAGAATACAAAACTTCTTATAGTGTCAGATCTGAATCGTTTTAGAGCATTTCCAGGCCCAACCAGCATCCGATCAGCGTCTGGCTAAGCCGTTTCTGCAAGTTCTGATTCAGTTTGAGCAAGAGTTGGAGAAGAATACAAAACTTCTTATGGTGTCAGATCTGAATCGTTTGGAGCATTTTCATGCCCAACCAGCATCCGATCAGCGTCTGGCTAAGCCGTTTCTGCAAGTTCTGATTCAGTTTGAGCAAGAGTTTGAGAAGAATACAAAACTTCTTATGGTGTCAGATCTGAATCGTTTAGAGCATTTCCAGGCCCAACCAGCATCCGATCAGCGTCTGGCTAAGCCGTTTCTGCAAGTTCTGATTCAGTTTGAGCAAGAGCTGGAGAAGAATACAAAACTTCTTATAGTGTCAGATCTGAATCGTTTAGAGCATTTCCAGGCCCAACCAGCATCCGATCAGCGTCTGGCTAAGCCGTTTCTGCAAGTTCTGATTCAGTTTGAGCAAGAGCTGGAGAAGAATACAAAACTTCTTATAGTGTCAGATCTGAATCGTTTGGAGCATTTTTCAGGCCCAACCAGCATCCGATCAGCGTCTGGCTAAGCCGTTTCTGCAAGTTCTGATTCAGTTTGAGCAAGAGCTGGAGAAGAATACAAAACTTCTTATGGTGTCAGATCTGAATCGTTTGGAGCATTTTCCAGGCCCAACCAGCATCCGATCAGCGTCTGGCTAAGCCGTTTCTGCAAGTTCTGATTCAGTTTGAGCAAGAGTTTGGAGAAGAATACAAAACTTCTTATGGTGTCAGATCTGAATCGTTTAGAGCATTTCCAGGCCCAACCAGCATCCGATCAGCGTCTGGCTAAGCCGTTTCTGCAAGTTCTGATTCAGTTTGAGCAAGAGCTGGAGAAGAATACAAAACTTCTTATGGTGTCAGATCTGAATCGTTTGGAGCATTTCCAGGCCCAACCAGCATCCGATCAGCGTCTGGCTAAGCCGTTTCTGCAAGTTCTGATTCAGTTTGAGCAAGAGCTGGAGAAGAATACAAAACTTCTTATGGTGTCAGATCTGAATCGTTTGGAGCATTTCCAGGCCCAACCAGCATCCGATCAGCGTCTGGCTAAGCCGTTTCTGCAAGTTCTGATTCAGTTTGAGCAAGAGCTGGAGAAGAATACAAAACTTCTTATGGTGTCAGATCTGAATCGTTTAGAGCATTTCCAGGCCCAACCAGCATCCGATCAGCGTCTGGCTAAGCCGTTTCTGCAAGTTCTGATTCAGTTTGAGCAAGAGCTGGAGAAGAATACAAAACTTCTTATGGTGTCAGATCTGAATCGTTTAGAGCATTTCCAGGCCCAACCAGCATCCGATCAGCGTCTGGCTAAGCCGTTTCTGCAAGTTCTGATTCAGTTTGAGCAAGAGCTGGAGAAGAATACAAAACTTCTTATGGTGTCAGATCTGAATCGTTTGGAGCATTTTCATGCCCAACCAGCATCCGATCAGCGTCTGGCTAAGCCGTTTCTGCAAGTTCTGATTCAGTTTGAGCAAGAGTTTGGGAAGAATACAAAACTTCTTATGGTGTCAGATCTGAATCGTTTGGAGCATTTCCAGGCCCAACCAGCATCCGATCAGCGTCTGGCTAAGCCGTTTCTGCAAGTTCTGATTCAGTTTGAGCAAGAGCTGGAGAAGAATACAAAACTTCTTATGGTGTCAAATCTGAATCGTTTGAAGCATTTCCAGGCACAACCAGCATCCGATCAGCGTCTGGCTAAGCCGTTTCTGCAAGTTCTGATTCAGTTTGAGCAAGAGCTGGAGAAGAATACAAAACTTCTTATGGTGTCAGATCTGAATCGTTTAGAGCATTTTCCAGGCCCAACCAGCATCCGATCAGCGTCTGGCTAAGCCGTTTCTGCAAGTTCTGATTCAGTTTGAGCAAGAGCTGGAGAAGAATACAAAACTTCTTATAGTGTCAGATCTGAATCGTTTGGAGCATTTCCAGGCCCAACCAGCATCCGATCAGCGTCTGGCTAAGCCGTTTCTGCAAGTTCTGATTCAGTTTGAGCAAGAGCTGGAGAAGAATACAAAACTTCTTATAGTGTCAGATCTGAATCGTTTAGAGCATTTCCAGGCCCAACCAGCATCCGATCAGCGTCTGGCTAAGCCGTTTCTGCAAGTTCTGATTCAGTTTGAGCAAGAGCTGGAGAAGAATACAAAACTTCTTATGGTGTCAGATCTGAATCGTTTAGAGCATTTCCAGGCCCAACCAGCATCCGATCAGCGTCTGGCTAAGCCGTTTCTGCAAGTTCTGATTCAGTTTGAGCAAGAGCTGGAGAAGAATACAAAACTTCTTATGGTGTCAGATCTGAATCGTTTAGAGCATTTCCAGGCCCAACCAGCATCCGATCAGCGTCTGGCTAAGCCGTTTCTGCAAGTTCTGATTCAGTTTGAGCAAGAGTTTGGAAAGAATACAAAACTTCTTATAGTGTCAGATCTGAATCGTTTAGAGCATTTCCAGGCCCAACCAGCATCCGATCAGCGTCTGGCTAAGCCGTTTCTGCAAGTTCTGATTCAGTTTGAGCAAGAGTTGGAGAAGAATACAAAACTTCTTATGGTGTCAGATCTGAATCGTTTAGAGCATTTCCAGGCCCAACCAGCATCCGATCAGCGTCTGGCTAAGCCGTTTCTGCAAGTTCTGATTCAGTTTGAGCAAGAGCTGGAGAAGAATACAAAACTTCTTATAGCGTCAGATCTGAATCGTTTGGAGCATTTCCAGGCCCAACCAGCATCCGATCAGCGTCTGGCTAAGCCGTTTCTGCAAGTTCTGATTCAGTTTGAGCAAGAGCTGGAGAAGAATACAAAACTTCTTATGGTGTCAGATCTGAATCGTTTAGAGCATTTCCAGGCCCAACCAGCATCCGATCAGCGTCTGGCTAAGCCGTTTCTGCAAGTTCTGATTCAGTTTGAGCAAGAGCTGGAGAAGAATACAAAACTTCTTATAGCGTAAGATCTGAATCGTTTGGAGCATTTCCAGGCCCAACCAGCATCCGATCAGCGTCTGGCTAAGCCGTTTCTGCAAGTTCTGATTCAGTTTGAGCAAGAGCTGGAGAAGAATACAAAACTTCTTATGGTGTCAGATCTGAATCGTTTGGAGCATTTCCAGGCCCAACCAGCATCCGATCAGCGTCTGGCTAAGCCGTTTCTGCAAGTTCTGATTCAGTTTGAGCAAGAGCTGGAGAAGAATACAAAACTTCTGATGGTGTCAGATCTGAATCGTTTAGAGCATTTCCAGGCCCAACCAGCATCCGATCAGCGTCTGGCTAAGCCGTTTCTGCAAGTTCTGATTCAGTTTGAGCAAGAGTTTTGGAAGAATACAAAACTTCTTATAGTGTCAGATCTGAATCGTTTGGAGCATTTTCATGCCCAACCAGCATCCGATCAGCGTCTGGCTAAGCCGTTTCTGCAAGTTCTGATTCAGTTTGAGCAAGAGCTGGAGAAGAATACAAAACTTCTTATAGTGTCAGATCTGAATCGTTTAGAGCATTTCCAGGCCCAACCAGCATCCGATCAGCGTCTGGCTAAGCCGTTTCTGCAAGTTCTGATTCAGTTTGAGCAAGAGCTGGAGAAGAATACAAAACTTCTTATGGTGTCAAATCTGAATCGTTTAGAGCATTTCCAGGCCCAACCAGCATCCGATCAGCGTCTGGCTAAGCCGTTTCTGCAAGTTCTGATTCAGTTTGAGCAAGAGCTGGAGAAGAATACAAAACTTCTTATGGTGTCAGATCTGAATCGTTTGGAGCATTTCCAGGCCCAACCAGCATCCGATCAGCGTCTGGCTAAGCCGTTTCTGCAAGTTCTGATTCAGTTTGAGCAAGAGTTTTGGAAGAATACAAAACTTCTTATAGTGTCAGATCTGAATCGTTTGGAGCATTTTCATGCCCAACCAGCATCCGATCAGCGTCTGGCTAAGCCGTTTCTGCAAGTTCTGATTCAGTTTGAGCAAGAGTTTACGAAGAATACAAAACTTCTTATGGTGTCAAATCTGAATCGTTTAGAGCTTTTCCAGGCCCAACCAGCATCCGATCAGCGTCTGGCTAAGCCGTTTCTGCAAGTTCTGATTCAGTTTGAGCAAGAGCTGGAGAAGAATACAAAACTTCTTATGGTGTCAAATCTGAATCGTTTAGAGTTCTGATTCAGTTTGAGCAAGAGCTTGGGAGAATACAAAACTTTCTTATGTGTGTCAGATCTGAATCGTTTGGAGCATTTCCAGGCCCAACAGCATCCGATCACTTTTTTTGCATTC
>CAJHNH020005979.1:0-22500 GCA_905116865.2 Candidula unifasciata
TCTTTTTTATTATAGGGTTCACGTTTTAATACCCAAAATGCCCTACTAAAAAAAAATTTTCCCTGCTTCCGTTAAAAAAAATTTGCCGTCATGTCTAAAATGGAATGCCCAGTTCCCCTGTTTTTAAAGGGGAATTCCCAACCCCTTCTTAAATGGATTTTTCATTTTAAAAGGTTTCCCCCGGGTCTTCCTTTCCGGGGAAATTTCCCAAATTTTTTTTTTTTTAAAAGGGAATTCCCAAATCCTCACCCAAAAAAGGGAATTCAAACTATGACCCCCGCCGCCCAGTCACTGCACTACTCTGCCTAAACCAAATTTTGCGGAAAAATTTTCTTTGGGCGAAGCACTAAATAAGCCCCTGTCTGGGCCATTCCTTAACCAGAAATTTTGTTAGCCATGTTAATGAAGCATGAAGTCGATTTGTTTCTTGAAAGTACCCCCGACATATTAAAGAGATCAAAACAACATTAGTGGCCCGGGAAGTATTGAAAGCATAAGTATTTTACCCTTGGGGGGAACAAACACCGGGAACCTTTCGGGAAATTTTGGTTGTGGACCTTTATATGATTGCCCCCTCAAAGGTCCCAAGCTGAGGTGAGACCGGAAGAATTAGAAATCATTGAGATTAGAGAACTACCCGAGTTTTATTTCCACATAAAAGGGTTTCCACATAAAGATTGTAACTTCTCAACCCTCGTCTAAGTTGTATTAATTAGAGTGTGGGGGGTGGGGGTTGAAGGTAGAGTAGTACTAATATTAAGACGCGGGTTTTACAACATAAATATAATATATTAATGTGTTTTTGGGTTAGAACCCCCTCTGAGACGGTTGAAAAACAAAATAAGCAGGGATAGATTAGTAGAGTAGAAGAGCCAGAAAGCAGATAGTGTTTTGCAGTAGTTTGTAGAGGAGGTTATAACATTTTTAACAGGTTTTCATTTAATAATGAATTACAGCACTCTTTGGGATTAAAGTGTTTTTAAATCGATAGTAGAGATTTTTTAATGCTCCAGCATGTTTACCCCTTAGTGTGGGACATTTTTTTGGGAAAAAAACGTTGGTTTCCCATGCCCCGCCATACACACAAGCCACTTTTTGATTGTAGTCCTCAACCTGTCCCCTTTGACAAGGTCCGGGGGGGTTTGGGAATGCCGTTGATATCGCGTTGTTATTTTTGACGGCAGGCTTTAAAAATTCCAAAAAAATGGAGAAACTGGTCCTAAATAATCCCCCCAGAGAGTTCTGCAACCAGTCACAGGATTTTCTTTTGGAATGAAAAGTAAAGCAAGACATCACAAAAAAAAAAAAACAGAGCGGGCACACCTTTTAAATTTAGAAAATCGACCGCCCAAAAAAATTGTGAATGAAAATTACTTTTCTATTTGGGGAGTAAAAGTGAACCTTTTCCAACCTGAACCTCCTAGAAAGTTCTTCCCCCTTTGAACATTTTTTCGTTCTGCGCTCTCAGCTGCCAATTTCCTTCAATTTTCCCTGACACATGTCACCCGTAGAGGATTTACTCAAATTCTTTAATTGGGGCACTCTTTATTTATTTTTCTCCGTGGGTTCCAAGAATTTGGCTGCATTTATTGCTTTTTTAATGGTTTTTCCCGTGTGCGTATATCCAGCACCAAACCCCTTTTTTCACCTGGTAATTTGCTTTTATTTTAAAACTGTTTTTTACAAAAATCCCAAACCCCGAATAAAATTAAAAAAAAAAAAAACCCAAAACACAAATCAAACCCAGACCTATTTAAATTTTTGCCCCAATTTTAAAAAAAAAAGCGTCGGGAGGATAGTTCCTATTTGAGTTTCAGATTTTGGCCCCAAAATTTTAAATAGACCCAAAAACAAAAAAAAACCCCAAAAACCCGGTTTATACGAAACAGTTAATTTTCCCCCCGGCTGGGAACTGACTTTGTATGCAACCCTTTGAATGTGTGAACGGATTTTTTGGGCACAGTTCCCAAACTTTGGGAAAAGGGAAACGAAACGAATCTAGGACACTCTTAGGGATTAGAGAAATAATTTGACACTGAAGGTGCGTAAACGAAGTGGTAAACCTTTTGCTGCTCCCTGACGGTCCTAGATTTCGTTGACGGACGCACGTTCGGTTCACGATCGCAAGTGTAACAATATAGTTGATTATGCGACTAAAGCTACGGAATTCGTGTTTTGCACACCCCCACATCACTCCAACCACCACGGAATCTCATCGTGGGATAAGTAAAGTATAGACAACGGACACCGCTTCACGGCATGGGATGTCTTGTGTAAATGCATTTGCATAAGTTAATTTAAGTCACTTACTGCTCCTGCTGTAATAGATTGCGTATTTGTGAATACAACGATGGGAGATCGTTGCATTATGCATAACCATGACCGCTAGACGACCTAGCTTTTTCTAGGGACTACATCAGGAGGTATTGCGTAGGCCTGGTTGCTTTTTACACGCTGTCGAGTGCTAGAGGGTTTTGAAGTTGTGGTTCTAATCCTGTAGGTCTCTGGGTACGTGAGTATCAGGAATGCCCGATGTGCATTGTTGCGCATGGTAAATTACAAAATCACATGGCAGTTGGAAATCCCCGACGAAAAGATGTAGCCTTACGTGCGCTGCACGGGCAAAAATTTAGAGTGTTAAAAATTTGTATCCATAAGTATTTTCCCGGAACCTCGCTGGTGCTACAGAGCCTGTTAACACTGTCCGCTCTGAGCTTCTTTGCGACTCAGACTGAGGTTAGAAGAACGTATGTTTACGGTTTACTACCCAGTGTGCCATGATGTGTGTCACGGTTGTTTGTTCAAAACTTCAACTATAGACAAATCAGCATTTTATTACTTGAAGCAAAGATTATAAATAACTTCTGAAATTATGTCGTACGATTTTCATGCGGTCTTTTTTTGCTGACCATTATCTTTTTTTTCTTCATGTGTAAATAAGCACAGTTGTTTACGGTGCCCAGTAGTTCGCTTGAATGCTTTAAATGGTAGAATCTAAAAAAGTGTTCTAAAATCAAGGCTGCTGTTAAACTGCCCTGTTTGCATGTAGGACTTTCAAGCATTTGGTTTAGTTGTACAAGATCGTTCTCGAAATCTTCGCTGTTAGGTAAAGTATTGAAACTCAAATAGGCAAGGTAGTAGTAAAGTGTGAAACAAATAGAAAAAAAAATCTATACTATGCATAATGTGTAAGTTGAGTTATTCTTTGCGTTCGTTCCCTTATAAAACCGCGGTTAGCATTGTTCACTGTTGTGGATTATCAGCTAGGCTGTGAGTTTGAGCCATTATTTAGCTTAACGATATGGTTAGGCAAATCGGCGTCTGTGGTTTAGGCGTTTGCGCTGAGCGCGCTTCGTTTGCCGGGTGCCGGGTTCGATCTCAGCTGCGGACGATTTGTTCTTAGCGTTGATTTCGACACAGTTGCCAACAAGAGCTGACTGGTTCAGGGAGCATGGGGCAAATCTACTGAATGTAAAAAGTTGGCTCTGCAAAAAACCACAACAGCAACAAAACACAACAACAACATAAAATTGCTGAGGTTGGTGTTTCTGCAGCGTCTGGTAAGGGATACGCAACTTATGTTTAGGCATCCACCAATATAGCAGGTGTGTATAATCTAATCAGATATTTGCGCTAAATATCCTAAGGTAGCCTGTAAGCTATGCCGTACTTTCACTGACAATTTATCGTAGATATGATCATCAACGTCTGTGTTCTTAGGGATAAGAAGAGGGTGTAGATAAAGTTAGAGGTGATCACCTTGGATCCTATTTTTTTGGTGGTGTAAATTATATTGTGTGTTTTAATTAAGCATGAATGTATTGTATTCGTCCTATGCATTACATTTAGTCTGATTGACGATAAAAAGAATAAGGTTTAAGTCGAGATACGACGTGGGGCGATAAAACACACGCACGCGCTCGCACACACACACACACACACACACACACACCCCCCCCCCCCCCCCCAAGTGTAGTTAGTTGTTTGACGTCACAATTTGTGTCTAGATATCTTGTTTCTGCCTTTTTCAACTGTAGCCAAATGTATGCAAAAATTCGTGCCAAAGGTTCCTTCTCTCTACATTGCTTGGACAAGTTTATCTTTTAAAGGCATGATAGCAGGGCTATAGGATGTAGAGTTTTAGACCCATTGTGGGTTGGAAAAAAAATGTACACTAGACTGTAGATCGTTTGTGACCCACGACGATATAACAGCCGAATAACTAATGAGGCTATAAAAATATCTATAGAAATAAACTGAAGCTATACAAATATCTATGCAAATAATATGGGAAAAATGACGCTTGTCAAAAAATAGTATCATTCAACGTGTGAGGCCGAGGAAAAATATAGTATTAATTACTCGTCCGGAGGTTTGTTATCTTAGTCCCTTGCTCGTAGTCTCTCAGGAAATGCATATACTTCTCTCCCTTGTTCCGTCATTGCTGGTAGCATTTCAGGAAGTCCTTTTTGGAAATGGAAGTATATCTCTTTCGTCAATATCTGCATAACTACTATATCAGATCCTTACAGCGGTATAGCCAAAAATCACAAGAAATTGTTTCGAAAAAATAAGGATGCTGATAAAAAAGAAGAACCCTATGTTGGCCAAGAAAAGAATCTCAATGTGATTCTAAGAGCCGACTGAAGTGTGTTGTCATGGTGGAATTGAGAAGTTCCAGTTGTTAATTAATGTAAATAATACCGAGGTATAGGGTGGGGTGGGTGAGGGGAACAGGGTCCTCGATCAGCAAGTACTTTAGAGTCCTTAGAGTCCATTAATGTAGACAATACTATTTCTTTGCCTTAAACTCTCACATGACCTATAGAGTCCATTAATGAAAAGAAATACTATTTCTTTGCCTTGATCTCTCACATGACTCGGGAAGTCGATTAATGTAGACAATAATATTTTTTTGCCTTAATCCCTCAAACGACGTGGAGATTCCATCAATGTAAAACACACTAACCTAAAGTTTTGAATACCCAACAGTTCTCACTCAGAGAAATCTGGCGTGGGATTGAAGTAAAGAAGGCCGAACTGAGACATCAGCCATGTTCAAATCCTCCAAGAAGGAAGAGGATAGTTATGTCTGCACTCTGGACTCGGAAGTACAAGAATAAAAAGCACAAAAGGTAAATTAAATGAGGATCCTAAAAACTCGTCTGTTGGAAGTTAAAAAATTTGAAGACTCGACTGGGAGAAAGTTCCAGGTATGGAGATCTCTTCTTCTATTCGACATGTTATTTATACTATGTTATCACAATCGACGTCACTAAACACTTGTTTGCATTGTCACCCATGCTCAGTCTTCCGATGGAGCATTCACTCCAAGGTACCTCAACAGTATTATTCCCGAAAGATGTTGATTCGAGTGTGTCTCCTGTCTTGACCTTCGAAGGACTGCGTATATGTGCTGCGTATATGTGCTCGCAAAGCTTTGCTATACTAGGTCACCGCAATTGTGTTATCGTCAGCGATTCATCTTTATTTCCCAACATCCTATGTTCGGACAGAGTTTATATCAGCGCTTTCGTGGCTTTTTACGTTTGCATATGTACATTAGTTCTACGGTTGATGGATGAAAGAAGGAAGAAAAAGAATTAAAAATAAGAATACTCTAGAATACAAAAAGAAATAGTGAACAAATGAAAAGTGGCTAAAGAAGAATGGCTGAATCAAATGTGTACAGTGATTTGGAAAAATCACAGGAAAGGCTCACATTCCATGTACCAGCAGATAAATATGTTAATAGGAAAGATGACACGTAACAGCACTGTATGTTTTTGAAATCAAAAGATGGTGGTGACTTTTATATTACTGGAACATCGTAATATAATTAGCAGATGGACAGAGTATTATAGGGGGAATTGATGATGATAATAGACCATATGTAGAACTGCAGACCAACAATGATGGTCCACCAATAATGACTGCCGAAGTTGAGGATGCAATATATCATATGAAGAAAGTAAAAGCACTCGGTACTGACAACATCTCACTGGAAGAAATCGAAGCACTGGGAGATTTTGGAACTGAAATAATAACTAAATTTTAAAATAATATTTATAATAGTGGGTATATTCCAAATGACCTTTTAAAATCCATATTTATAGCTCTTCCAAAGAAACCAGGCTATTTAAAATGTGAAGACCATCGCACAATAAGTCTTATGAGTCACATGACTAAGATTTTACTGAGAATAATTATGAGAAGAATAAGAAACAAAATTAAACCACAAATTAGCGATGAACAATGTGGATTTGTAGAAGGAAAAGGTGAAAACAATGCCATTTACATCCTAAAAACATTGTCAGAAAGAGCTATAGAAGTAAAGACTGATTTGTACGTGTGCTTCATAGAATATACAAAAGCATTTGACTGTGTGAAGCATGAAGAAGTAATCAAATTGTTAGAAAAATTAAAAATTGATTGGAAAGATTTACGAATAATAAAGAATATGTATTAGCAGCAAACAGCAGCTATAAGAATTAACAACTGTTTTTGTACATTTCTAAGCATAAAGAGGGGCGTACGACAAGGATGTGTACTGTCACCTGATTTGTTTTCAATAGACAGTGAATATATAATGAGAGCTTTAATTGGTATGCCCGGAATTGTGGTTGGTGGGCACAATATAAACAATTTACATTATGCTGATGACACAGTCTTGATAGCAACAAGTCCGAAAGAACTACAGGAAATGATAGACATTGTGGTGTTAGAAAGTGGAAGAATGGGCCTCAGTTTGAATAATGGGAAGACAGAAGTAATGGTGGTATCAAAGAAACGAATTATTCCTGAATGTGTAATAAAAGTCAGATGGTGTTATTTAAGGACAAAGTACAGAAATTTAAGTATCTGGGTCACACATGGATAACATCAGATGGAAGATGCATAACTGAGATAAGAAAAAGAATAGGACAGGCAAAACTGCATTTTATAAAATGTAAAAATATCTTGTGCAATATATTCTTGTCATTGAGAGTTCGAAAAAAGAATTCTTGCTTGCTACATACATCCTGTTTTAACATATGGCTGTGAATCCTGGACAATCAATAGGCAGGCCAAACAATGTCTTCGGATCCAACCACCCCTGTGCTCAGTACGGTTTGAATTTGTCTTAACACGTTTTAAATGCGCATGTATGTTACTGTATATGTTGAGACTGCAGTCTGTGTCATTATTGTCCCCGAGGGACAGTGATTTTAGCTCTCGATCCATGATCGAAATCAACGTAGAGCTGTCTGCTGCAGTGTCGCCCGCAGCTGGACTGGAATCGTATTCCGGCATTACGAAGCGCGTTCGCAACGCCTGAGCCATAGACGCCCTCGCAGTGTTAGAGTTACAGAATGAGGGGAATCACGTTTATGCAACAACTAGATCTTCTCATTTCTTCTTTACGCTCTCCCTGTTGGTGGTTTTCAGATAAGAATATCAAGGAAAGATATAAACTCGAACGAAAAGTATATCAGCAAGCTTCACAATATAAACAAACACGAACAAAACGTGAACGTTGCGGCTATGGAGCCTTCACCAGCAGATACACAAATTAGACAATACTACACAAATACGCAGTATCACTTATCTTTGTTTCTAGAAGCAGATTAGAGATAAGGAGGATAAGCAGATAAGAAGGCAACATGCCGTTATCAAGGCGATGGAGAGATACGTGTTACGTGATACGTGGATATGTTATCCACTAATCAATACAGTTTGGTTTCCTCCGAATACCAGCGGATCAGACCTGGGACCTACAGCTTGGTTTCCATCGAATGCCAGTTGATCAGACCTGGGACCTACAGCTTGGTTTCCACCGAATGCCAGCTGCTCAGACCTGGGACCTACAGCTTGGTTTCCACCGAATGCCAGCTGCTCACACCTGGGACCTACAGCTTGGTTTCCACCGAATGCCAGCTGCTCAGACCTGGGACCTACAGCTTGGTTTCCATCGAATGCCAGCTGCTCAGACCTGGGACCTACAGCTTGGTTTCTACCGAATGCCAGCTGATCAGACCTGGGACCTACAGCTTGGTTTCCACCGAATGCCAGCTGCTCAGACCTGGGACCCACAGCTTGGTTTCCACCGAATGCCAGTTGATCAGACCTGGGACCTACAGCTTGGTTTCCACCGAATGCCAGCTGCTCAGACCTGGGACCTACAGCTTGGTTTCTACCGTATGCCAGCTGATCAGACCTGGGACCTACAGCTTGGTTTCCACCGAATGCCAGCTGCTCAGACCTGGGACCCACAGCTTGGTTTCCACCGAATGCCAGTTGATCAGACCTGGGACCTACAGCTGGGTTTCCACCGAATGCCAGCTGCTCAGACCTGGGACCTACAGCTTGGTTTCCACCGAATGCCAGCTGATCAGACCTGGGACCTACAGCTTGGTTTCCACCGAATGCCAGCTGCTCAGACCTGGGACCTACAGCTTGGTTTCCACTGAATGCCAGCTGCTCAGACCTGGGACCTACCTTCCTTCAGCATGTAAACAGGATGTCTAACGCACATGTTCAATTTCTGTGGTGTCCCTCCACAAAGGTACACCCCCTACATCCCCACCCCCAGGCTTGATGTTCCCTTACATACACTGGACTTCAGAGTCTGCTGTGCCCAGTTCACAATCTAAATACAATGGGCGGTGTGCAACAGTTCGGTGAGGAATTAGAAGTTAATGATGTAAGGAGAAATTAATAAACACATTATGGTTAAAAAGGTACTGAGTTATGGCATGTCGCTTTTAGCTTAACAGCTAAACATAAACATACAGTTTAACACAAAGATCGAAACATATACAACTATGTTCCCAGGTCTGCAGCCACGAACTGATGTCCAGTTTCTCCTACGTTTCTTACGAGCTCGCAAGTTTGACCAGGAAAGGACTTTCCAACTGGTGAAGAATTATTACGACATCCGTCTCCAGTTTCCGGACATTTTCAGTGATCTAAAACCATCTCGGGTTCGGCATGTCTTTGACGATGGCATCATTGAGGTTTTGAAACAATGTGACAATGGAGGATGTAGAGTCATCATTTTCAGACCAGGTTAGCAGAATTTTGTAAACGTAAATTTAATGTAGTGATTAAAGTAAAGTGTGACAGTGACAGCAAGTTGACCATAGGACCATAGTGTGTGGGTAATTTTCCTGCCAACCTTAGTGACAAGATCCTAAAGGCAGTATCAATAAAACAGACTTACGCAAAAATTAAAAGCTGATAAATAACTATTAGACATATTCTTGTTGTAGTTTCCAGGATCCTATTGAGGGAAAGAAAAGAATAGACTCACTGACTACCCAGCAAGCATGTCGTAGTAGTCTAAAAATTTGAGACTTCCTTCAAAGTCATAGTGCATCTGCCCGAGCAGCAAGGAACAACCAACGGCACACAAAAAGCCAGTAAAACGGCTGTACATACAAAACTCAGACCCTGGCACAAAGGCAAAGTCCAAATGGACGAACAACCAGGACTTTCTACAAGAGCGTACATACGTTTAACAAAGAATTCAAATAATAATTTAAAAAAATTATTAACAACGGTTACAACATACAATTACAAGCAATACCTTCATCATTAATCAGTGGGTCGTTTTCCGAACTTCACTGTCATAAAAGCACGCATAAAAGTCTCTCTCTAACCAGGTCTCCAGCCCTATGTGCCTAACGAATGCATCTTTAATGTCTTGTATCCACATTTGCAGAGGTTTGCCTCTTCTTTGTTTTCTGGAACCTGAACCATTAAAACATATTTTTAAGTTTTAAAATACACAGTCAAACACGTTGAGTTGAGTTGAGTCAGACCCTTTGGTTACAGCCAGGCGCTTCCTTCTCTCCAGGCCATAATAATCTTTGTTCTCTACTGATTCCGTTGCTTGTTTCCAAAGGGCTTTGACCACATCTGCCTTGTCATGTATCAGTTCACCACCCAGTGATGCAGATCCAGCCAATCTGTCTGCCTGTTCATTACCCACCATGCCGATATGGCCTGGAAGAAAGATCCAAAGTTTGCTCACCACCCGTGACCTTTCCAGTGAGGCTTGCCACTCTGCTTGAATCATCCCTGTTTTCACCTTTCTCAGCATGCTTTCAGCGTCTGTTACAATTACGAAATGTGTATGCATCTTGTTCTCCAGCCACCGGAGAGCTGCAGTTAACGCCTCCATATCCATTCTCATGCTAGATGTTGTGGTGTCGTATGCTAAGCTGTCTTGCTCTAAAGATTTTCCATTGGCTTTCGCTACGAAACGCCAGGCACTTCTCTTTACTCTCAACACTGAACCATCTGTATAGATAATCAGATCACATGCGCGTTATTTATCGTGAATCAACTGTTGGACTTCCACGTTCGCAGTAAACACGTCGAAAAAGCAAGGACCGACACAAGTTGTTTGCGAAGTATTAGGATTACACCTGTAGCATCAGAAGAGAAAGTAGATTATTATGGACTGAAGAGAATGATGCACCTGGGTGTGACCAGAGGGTTCGGCCGGCACACTACGCTCAGAGGAAAGGCAAGACAGTCATACAACAAGACTACGACAGACATCATTAGTGTTGGAACTCTACACTGGCTGCTGAGGATGGGCACGGGGTGCATATGGGAATGGCCTGAGTGCTGTGATGTCAATTCTTAACTCAGCTCAACTGTAGTATCACTATTATTACACTGCACAGCTGTGCAATGATAACTTGATAATTTGCTTGGAGTACGAGGAAGATCTGTTCTTTAAAGGTCTTTTGTGTGAATGACAAATCTGTATTTACTGTTTTCTTGGTATGCATGCGTTGGGAGTTCTTGAGTTAACGGATACCTGGATTAAGATCTATACAGCGTTGCGTGAGAACAGGATGAAGTGATTGCTTCACACATTGACAAGCCCGAACACCCAGTTCAAACTCCAAAGAAATTAAAATTAAGGCACCTCATACAGCCATACCAGCCTGGCGTAACGTGTAGTCCTGTGTTAGAAAAGATTTAGTGGCAATATTTAAAGGCTGGAAAGAAACTGGCAGGTACAGAAGACTCAACAGTTATGTTACTACTGTTATATTCTGTCAGAAGCCTGGGATCCCGAACGATACCCGCTCATCGATTTACTGAAAGCTATTTATGTGCTGCTGGCCAAGGTTGCAGAGGTAAGTGGTTACGCTTGCAAAGTTTCAGTAGCCAGACGAATAGCCACGCAGGACAAAGGGGTATGCTTTGTGCTAGTTGGAATATTCATAAATACAGCAGTATCTGCGTATAGGCATTCAATCCTTTCTTGTTCATTGAATGTATTATATAGGTACTTTAGTTAAATTTTCAAAATGTATGTCATTTCTGAGCTGAGATATGTTGGTTTTTGTGGAGATGAGATGTAGAAAGCAGCTGCTAAAACTTGCCTCCCAGAAACAAGAGGTTTTCTCTGCGCAACCAAACTGCGCAACTTTCGTTTTCGCTTTGTTTACATTGGACAAGATGGCAGCCAATGAGACACAGCCACTTGCTGAGCCAGCGATTGCCTGAAAAATGTCACTGTACATCTACCTAGCCACGGTTCAGAAAGAAATTTTACACACAAATGTAAAAATGGACGGAGAATTCAATTATAACTAGCATTACCAATGCCAGTAAAAGTTAAAGCCTAAAGCCAACCTTGAATACTTAGCGCTATTTTCAATCAAACTGATGTAACAGAAAAACAGAGGACGTCCGGCTGTCGTAGACATGCGCTGTTAATCGGGTTCCTTCCCGCTGTTTTCAGCTATTTAGTGTGGGTGAAAATCACACCAATCGCAAAATTTCATGAGAGATTAGGACCCATCCTGAAACCCCAGCCGACATTTCCGAAGCAAGTTCGAACGGTTTCCGTGGTAACGGAAATTGCCAAAAGATCACAAATTTCCGGACACCGTAGTCGCTAATGTATACCACACAATGGTATACCAAACAGGGCATATACCAAAAAGGGCATATACCAAACAGTGCGTATACCAAACAGAGCGTATACCAAACAAGGCGTATACCAAAGAGGGCATATACCAAACATGACGTATACCAAACAGGGCGTATACCAAACAGGGCGTATACCAAAAAGGACGTATACCAAACAGGACGTATGCCAAACAGGCCACATACCAAACAGGCCGCATACCAAAGAGGGCATATACCAAATAGGGCGTAAACCAAACAGTGCGTATACCAAACAGGACGTATACCAAACAGGCCGTATACCACAGAGGGCATATACCAAACAGGGCGTATACCAAACAGGACAAATACTAAAGAGGGCGTATACCAGACAGGGCGTATACTAAACAGGACGCGTACCAAACAGGGTCTATACCAAAGAGGGTATATACCAAACTGGGCGTATACCAAACAGAACGCATACCAAAGAGGGCGTATACCAAACAGAGCGTATACCAAACAGGACGTATACCAGACAGGACGATACCAAGCATGACGTATACCAAACAAGACGTATACCAAACATAATGTATACCAAACATGACCTAAACCCAATATAGCGTATACCAATTAAAAACAGTTCCCGTGGGAAAAAATATTCTGTTTTATCATCATCCAGTACTTTGCCGACAGGCATAAGCGATCAAGTGTCTCTCCGCACTCTGCGATCAGTTCATGTGTTGACACCCTCCAAGCCATTCCAAAAAGCTGTCAAGAATATTCTATCAAGAAACAGTTTCTATAGCATACAACATATTTCAGTTACATTTAGTACAATTTTTATGCTAAGAATTAAATATTGTTTATAATTGTAGGTAATTCAACCCCACCATATTCCAAAATTTGCTATTAATATTTAGTTGCTTATATGTATATTAAAAAGTAAAAGTGAAGATCCCTTTTCACGCCTGTAGGCGCATCGGGCATATGGGGAGAGCACCCATATTTTTACAGACGAATCGGCACTAACTAGGTGGGTAATGTAGGCAGCATTACACCGGCCGTATTTTCTTCCCTAGGACATACATACTGGTACCCATTTTAGGCTGGGTCGACCTGCGACGCCCCATACCATGATAAAAATCTACGCAGCCTGCAGTAGGTTTCCATCGCGGTATTTGGAATTACGAGACTTATATGTCTGTTATAATATAATAAACCTTTTATAAATGAGATAATGCATTCCAGATGTAAGGGCTAAGGGCAGAATGTCAGACAGGCCTGGGTGCCTTATTCTTTCATTACTGAAAATAAAGTTCGTTCACTCATTATCAGGAAGAAGCCATACAGGTCAATGGAGTTCACTTAATCAGCTACCTCTCATCGTTGACCCTCAAACAAGTAACACAGCTGACTCCGAGTTTGGCCAAGTTTTTTATCAGCACTATTCAGGTAACATTTAGCTTGTTTCATTCAGGCACAGCGTGGTGAAAGTGGTGCCTTAAGTATAATGTAATGAATGGGGTGTAATGAATATGGTGTGATATACACTCACATGCATATATACACATATATACACATATAAATACATATATACATGCATATATGAATACATAAATACATACACACATACACACACATACTTCCGGTTAAAATGGACGCTAGACAGCGGCGCTGTTCGAAGCAGAGGCAATTTTTTTGCTTCTGCCGGATGGTGGCCGAAGTATTTTTGCTCCATTCGTAGACTGGATATAGTTTCGTCGCCCAGCTTCTGAGTTGAATGCATGGCGTGACCCTGTGAGCTGCGGATTGCATTTGGAATGTTTTTTTGACTGTGACCAACGTGGTGGTGTGAATTGTAGATTCAGAAAATGGCGTGATGCCTGTCGTGCAATGTTGGCTGTGCCCGCATCTGGTTAAAATTGATCGCGTGGACAACAGCTGAACTGTTGGCGACAAGTTCTGCTATCATCAATGATGAACTGCATTTCTAATGTTGGACTGTTTGTGTTAGCACTTCGGATGGCTACCGTAAGCTTTAATGCGAGTGTATGCTAGATATGCTGAGACAGCAGTCTGTCAATCTTTCCACAAGGGACTGTGATAAACATTCTGGGTGTTTTTCGTTGGCACAGCAGAGGAGCAAAGATGGGGCGACCCATTGCTATGAAGCTGAAACTAAGACTACCAGACTACCAGACACACATACATACATATAAAGTAGCATCTGTTCTAAGATATATGTTCTCTTTTTTTTTCTGCTTTTACCCTCACAAGGATGGCTGGCATGTTGTTTTGCAACTTACAGCTAGGCTGTGATTTCTGCGCTTTAACAACTCAACACATCGATTGCAGCAAACTTCTAATTAGTCGCCTTTTACAACATGCTAACTACAAGGAAGGGGGGGGGGGGTGGCTCTGTTTTTTTTATAGGCGGAGGGGGTGTGGGGCAGGAAACGATATATGTTTATTTATTTATAATCCTGTTTAGGATAAATCTTTATTTCACTGGGTCTCCGTGGTGAAGTGATCAAACCGTTTGCCTCGCACTCTCAAGGTCGTGGGTTTGTTTCACAGTTGAAATGTTCCGTTCACTAGCGCAATATCTGCAAAGATCCCGTGGGATTGTCACAGGAGTTACGGAGTTAGTTCGTGCTCTGTGTAGCGCCTACTCTCTCTCTCTCTCTCTCCCACCTCTATCTCTCAGCAGACAGTTAACCCTTCTGTGGAGAGAGATCGAGCCATCGGGATACAACCCGAAGCAGTGAAGTGAATCTTCGTGACTCAACCTAAAACTGACCTGAATAGGGGAAATAAATTTATATTCATTATTTTCTACGATACATATTTACATATATAAGAAGGACAAATATTTATATAAAAAATCTTTCTAGGAGATATGTTTATATATACTGAAGTCTGTTTTGGGAAGTATGTTTTTATATAAATAAGACTTGTATTAGAATATATATATATATATATATATATACTAGCTGTACCCGGTCAAGCGTTGCTGTGGCATAGTTTGGCTAAATGGAAATGAAAGAAAATAGAAATCGCACGTGTCTAATACAATCATTGTCTGCTCAGATATAGAGATAGTCTTTGATCCCCACCCCACCACTCCCCCCCCCCAACTAAATCCACCTACTACCCTCCCCCTTATCAAATTTATGTCATTACCCCCCCCTCCCCTCCCCTCCCCTCTTCCACCGACTACTGCTTTCTCCCTCTTCGAAATATTTGAAAATCATTACCTGGCGATATTTTGTTGTTGCTGTAACTGACATTGACATCCCTGTCCATCTGGACTAAAATGGGGAGCAGGAATTGTAATAGGTAGTGAATGGGGCTAGTTTAATATTTACCACATCATCCTTCAAGTACCAGTTCAACTACTAAAATAATGTCACTGCTATCTGTGTTACCATCGGAGTAGACAGAGAGTCGTGAATCAGAAGATTTGGTTCCGCATGGCTAGTGCTGTCGCCACAGACTGGTAAGGTTAGGATGTATAATTTCACTTGCCGACAGAAGAACGCCATAACCTTACCGGCGGTCTTCACATGAGAGCATTATGGTGTAACAGCCCAACCACAACTATTACTAATGCTGCTACTTTAAGTGGGTAAAGCAGTTACTGTGACTTAAAGCTCTCTCAGTAAATAGTTTGCCCCCCCCCCCCCCAATTCACCGACAACTCTTTCCCTCATTGAAGTAGTTAGGAGAAAAAAAAAAACTTGAAAAGCAAATGAACACAGCAACAACAACAACAACAAAAAAAAAAAAAAAACCACCATAATTAGGAAATGAACGCCATGGTAAACAGCACAGCTTAAAATTCCAACGCAGATGAAATAACTAAATCTAAATGAAAATAAATGAAAATCTATAAAAATTTCAGCGTAACCATGCAATCGGAAAGTTTAATAATGCAATCATAAGTATGCGAAATGGTCAAATTTAATTATCAAATGGTTTACCCATTTACTTGTCTTTTTTTTTTTTTTAAGGCAACATTGCTAGTGCTGTCACCACGACAGAGCAGATGAGGATATTATTTTAGTTCGGGGTAAAAAAAAAAATTAACTACTGTGGATTCGAACCCAGGTCTCCCGCACAGGAACCCAGTGTTCTAACCATTCGACCAAGCAGCCACTTAATCGGATAAAGGAAAAAAGAACTTAACAATTAGAGATGTGTGTCCCTACTTCTGTGTCCTGATTAAAACACAATTCAAAACCGCAGGCAATTGTTTTCTTGTAGACAGATACTCCAGATATATTAATGAAACGGCACAACAATAGAAATCGCACGTGTCTAACACGGTTAAGGAAGTTAATGTCGCAGTCAATGTCTGCGCCGACGTCGAGATAGTCCTTTCCCCCCCCCCCCCCCCCCCACCATCGAAGGTTGTTTGAAAAAAAAACAGAAAATAGAAATCGTGTTTAATATGGTTATTGTGGCAAATATAGAGATAGTCTTGTTTGCTGTACCTAGACCTATTCTATGTATTAGAGAAGGCGTTGGCTGCACGTAACTCGCCGGCGAATGGCGGAAGCCTTGCGTTCTGACTACGGCGGCGCATGCGCAATTACTAACGTGGCTATAATTAGAAATCACTAAAGTTATAAACATTAGTTGCGTATATTATTGCATAAATTGTCGTCACCTATCTCTAACAGTGACAGGTTGAATTTCAAACCACGACAGTTTAAAATCCGGTATCACAACAAACATATCCTGAAAATTTCAGCTAAATCGGTTCAGTAGTTTCCGAGTCTATAGGGGTGAAACAAACACACAAACATTGATTTTTAAATATATAGATACGCTTGTATAAGGGAAAGGGGATATATATATCCCTTTCCATTATACAAGCGTTATACATACGGTATGCTGATGACAGAGTACCGACAGCTGAAAATGCAAATGATCTACAACAATTATTGGACACTGTAGTGAGGGGAAAAAAAGGCTGTTCTTGAATGTAAAGAAAAAGGAGGTAATGATTATATCAAAGAAAAAAATACCACTACTGTGGGATATTAGAATAGGCCAGGCTAAGGGTGCATTTCACAGAATGAAGAACATCTTGTGTAACAGGTCCTTCTCTTTGGATGTCCGAAAGAGAGTACTAAAATGTTATGTAGAACCAAGTTGCTGTATGGTAGTAAATCATGAAATGTAGATGTACAAATTAGCAAGTCCTTGAAGGCGAAGGAGATTTGGTGTTTCAGACGTATATTAAGTATCCCTTGGACTGCCGAAGTAACTAACAAGGATTGCTTGAAGGAAGCTAATGAAGGCAGATCAATATTAACAGCTACAAGGAAAAGATGGGGGCCTTATGTTGGACATTCAGTGTGAGGAACTGTTTGCTTCGCGGTGGTGTGACTGAGGACTGACTTGGTGCTCGCACAGATGAACAGTGCAACAGCTAGTGGACAGTCAACTAAAAACAGGAACCAGGACCCATCAAAACCAGAACTTAGGCAACAAAGAACAAACTCAGGTGTAATTGCTCACCACAAAGGAAAATAACTAAAATAAGATAGCAAAGGAACCGTCCTTGATAAGGCAGGCCAACAGGCGGCTAAAAAAGGACTAAGCTTGGAATTTTTGTTTGATTTTATACGATACGATACGAAGACAAGCACTGTTCTTTGGTCATGTGGTGAGTGAGGAGGCTATGGAGAAAATTGTGACGACCGGAAAGATCAACGGCAGAAGAAGGAGGGGCAGACCAAGAGAGAAGATGGCGGATGGACTGCGACGGTGGCACAGAGGGATATCGTCGGTGGAACTAATCCAGAGAACAAGGGACAACGATCTGTGGAGATGAATGAATGCCTTCGCCAGGTGGGAGGGCACGTGATGATGATGATGATGATTTATACATACATATAGACTCTATTCTAGGATATATGGTAATGTATAACATACATTCTATTATGCATATTTATATATTAAACCTGATATAGGATGTTCTACCTATGAGGCTGAAAAGATACGATATCGTGAACGAGCCAGCATTGTTTGACGTTGTCTGGGCTATCCTAAAACAGTTCATGAAGGAGAAGCTTTTGGGGAGGGTAAGTGAAATGCCATACCCACCTCTCACACAGAAATACTAAAGCCGATTTGACCATGGCTAAAGTTGCAATGTGTAATGTCGATGCTCGTGTTCAGCCACGTTTCGCAATCCCATACCATCACCATCATCTTCTAGCAGATCTGTGTTCTTGTCTCAGCATGTATGTGGCTAAGACACCCAAGCATTTTTGTTGTTGTTGTTGATATTGTTGTTGTTGTTGATGTTATCTCTCCTTCACTCTTTTCATCTGCTAGTTATCACCAAAGGTAAAAGTTTATTTCACCTTATACCTTATACCTTTTGGTCTTAATAGCTCAACGGTTGTTTTCTGTAGTCTAGGACAATGGTCTCCAACCTTTTTCAGGTGGTGCCCCCTTGAGTATATGG
Source organism: Candidula unifasciata (assembly GCA_905116865.2). Lineage (NCBI taxonomy): Eukaryota > Metazoa > Mollusca > Gastropoda > Stylommatophora > Geomitridae > Candidula > Candidula unifasciata. Next base: position 18,380 of record CAJHNH020005979.1, read on the forward strand.
CAAGACCCTCACATAACATATGTGAATAAAAAGAGGAGAACAAAAACGTCAAGAAAAACAGAGAGAGAGAGAGAGAGAGAGAGAGAGAGAGAGAGATAGAGAGAGAGAGAGAGAGAATCAGTCTCCTAAGCACAAAGAGGATTGCATCGCTTGATAAGTTTCAGATAAGGCATATGGTGGATTTCTATCCAGAATTAACAGGTGTTTGAGGTAATTATCTGATCGGATAGCTGCTGCGGTTCCTGTAAACGGCGATCTAATTTATGATCAAATGGATGGGTGGATACGTTTCCTGGGATCAGATCGACAGTGCAGCATGAAACATTAATCATCCGTATCTAGCAAGACCATTCTGAGAACAGGGAGCAGAGAGACGGAACTTATCCAGTTGAGACAAAAAAGACAATGGAAATTTTTCGTTGACTGCTGAGAGCACGCATAGAAATGCCCAGAGGACAGCGGTGTTCTGAATAATTAATTATTATAATCTTGGAACCACGGTAAGGCAATATTTAGACTTTTGCCTGTCGACCAGAAAGTCTTAAGTTCGAATTCTTGACAGAGAGATTTAAAAAATAAATGACATTTGCTCCCAGGTCGATAATGTTTAAAATGGCTACCAGGGGATGTCATTGGAGGTAAAAAGGGCCGATGTAATGCTGACCACATTACCCATCCAATGCCGATTGGTAAATACAAATATGAATCTACTAACACGCTCTGTGTATCACTGAAGTGAAATGCCTCAGTTACTTTTTACCATCTACTGAAAGTCCCCTTCTGTTGAAATATCAAGTTGTGCTGATGTATTCATCTTTGTAGATTTTCCTCAACGGAGACAAGTTGGATAAGTTACACGCGACAATCCAAACAGAGTTTCTGCCTACAGATCTGGGAGGCAAGCTACCAAAATATAGTAACAAGGTGAATCTAATACTGCAGCATTATCATCTCCATTATCATCATCGACTCCCAATTTTTCCTCTAAACAGTGTGAGGAAGGAGCGGTTTGCACTCTATCGCTTGATAGTAAAACTGACTAGCATCGTTCCGTGTTGATGTAGAATGTCTTCAATGCCATAAAATCTTATTGGCTGCCCTCTTGCTCTCACATCCGATCTTTTCATGGTGGCGCTTGTGTTGGTAGGTGTTGTGGCTGCAGTTAAACGAGATGACCAAACCATTTGATATTCTGCTTCTCAATTAGTTTGGCGCAGTGTTGTTTCCCACAATCTGTCTGGTAGTTTCATTTCTTGGAATTCTGGTTAAGTTGGCTACTTTCCTCGGGTATCTCTTCTCGCAAGTGTTAATTGTACGTAGATTAGCTGGGGCATTAATAGCATTGTGTGTGTATGAATATGCTGTTTATAATCTTTGTCTTGGCAGTAACATTTATGTTTGGATGTTTTTATAACCCTATCAGTTGGTAAATAGGATTACTTTCCCTCTGACGTATTGTTTCAATTCCCAGTCACCGCTGTTGTCCCTTGAGGATTGACTTCCTAGGCATTACACACACACACACACACACACACACACACACATATATATATATATATATATATATATATATATATATATATATATATATATATATATATATATATTACATTTTCTGCTTTAATCGAATAAAGATTTATTCGATTATGAGAGACAAAATACTTGTTCATGTCAAGAGAATGAATAAATGCGAGCTTGGTGACAACTGGCAAGAAGGGAAAAAATGGAGCACATGGAAGAAAGAGAGATAAATACGCGGAGATGACTTGACCACAGTGATTACATCGTAAAAGAGCACTGACCGCATCCGTAGTTATAGTGATCGTGGGAATCGTGAGGAGAGTACGATGACAACCGACTACGCTTATCGGCCAGCTATATTACAATACTGAATTTTTTATTTCCTCAAATGGAGCAAAGGCCCTCAACAAGATCCCCATTCAACCTCCAAAGAGGTTATAACTATAGCTACACAACTCGGTGTGTACCTGCAGTCGTGTGCGGATATAACCATGTGATGAGTCTACAAGGCTAGATAGTATCAGCGATTTGTACCATAGTGTCTTTCTAAATACATGGTTAAGATCCTACGACAACCACTCACAGAAATGAAACGTATATGGTCGATAATATAACACATATATTTATTACATTGGCACTCCAACAAAACTGATTGTTAAAGCATAAACACACAGATTAGAGGGCACAATATGAGATGACTACGAATTTCTTATATGGCAAGTCACTTACCATTCACAGATCAGCTTAGGGACTTCAGGCCAAAATTGAGGAAAGGCAATGCAGAATGTCAAGCTTCGAAGTTATGTTTGGTTCCGACAGCGCTTTGCTAATGCAGTTTCCACATAAGGACGGTAGTCTACGGTTTCGCTGCCTGAGCTACTGAGTTTTCAGTGACTGGTTGCAGCCCTGTGAGCTGTGTTTTTATCCTGTGGAATGTCTTTAATTTGTGGAGCGGATGTGTTGTGGGATTCAGTATGGCTGGTAGCGGGTTTACGTGTTAGTTGGTGACAAACTTATGTGATAATTCTACTTGTGTATAGTAAGCAATTTATCGTGACCGACTACTTCCATGAACGACAAACTGAATTTTTGGTGGCGATTGTTGACTTTGGCGCCTTTAGCAACGGAAATACGCATTTACTGAGTGAACATTTCTGGATTGTTACGGGACTATTTGTATGTTCACCAGACATTTCATTTACTTTGCAATTGCACAGGAACGGAGCAAGTATGGGGAAACCCGATTGTGTTGTTGACATCTCGACTAAAACTAAGACAAAGATCTGCTTAGAGTCCCTAAGCTTGTGGTGGGGAGGGGGGAGCCCCCCCCCTCCCAGCAGACCCATGCGTTGAGACAGCCCTGCATTCCCCCCCCCCCCACCACTCCTTTTCACCCTTTCACCATTTTAAAAATTAAGTTATGCTGTTGTAACAACTGGAAGTCAGATCGAATTTTATCTGGACCTTTTTCGGAAATTCCAGTTTAGCACTGAGTCGACTATTTAACAGCAATCACATATAGATACTTGTATTATTGTTTGGTAATCGATTTGAATTCATTTATAGTTGCGTGTTTATCTTCTGTTACTTGTATGTGTTTGCCAGGACTTGATCGAGTCGCTGCTGGCCTCAGACGCCCAGTTTGAAGAAGACAACAAGTTTGGTTTCGTGAAGATGAATGTGAACAGTGGTAATTCTGTCAGCAAAAGTGGAGATGCCGACATGCAAGGACTTGGCGGGACATTCAAGAAACTAGAGATATAACTAGCACATCATTTTTGTTGTTGTTGTTGTTGACAAATGTATTGAATGATTTTCTTCAGTTGGACAATTATTTTTGTTATTTAACATTTAAAGCACAGTTTTTATAAAAAGGTAGTATTTCTTTCACCCTCTTGTTCTTGGCCTTCTGGTTAAGATAATAAGGCCGTATCTGTCACTGAAGTACTGACGCGTTCGGTCGGGGGATGTACCACACGCTGGCCAGGTATCTAGGGGATGCGTATATAAACATCAATTCTCCGCAACTACACACGATAGTCAAAGTCGTCCCCCTGTGGGTTGCAATTTTTTTTTTGAAGCCCCACCTCGGCTTGTGCTAGGACCCTAAATATTGTCATGCATAGATATGGCCTAGCGGCTGAACTGGGTTTCCGGGACCTCTCCACGGCTTGTCATCCGCCTATTTGCACTTTGTGTCACCAGGTGTTTATCGCTTGCGTGATGTCCTAGTGGGGTACAACTTACATACATACATACATAAAAACAACTACACACTGGATTCCCTCTGTCCGTCCACAAACCATGCGGCCTACTTTCCTTGACACGGCGAATGCTGATGGTGATTATAGCTGGAGTAAAGGGGGCCAACCCAAATAGGAGCACCACAATGAGCCAGGTACACGTAACACATTAACAGATCCTATCGTAACCATTAACATTGTCTACGAGTACTATAATATAACACTAAACGCCAAGTATGATCTTGTAGTACGATCAGTCTCTTTATTATGGACGAACACAGGATGCGTACAACAGAGTACCTTTGGATTTCCTATTGTCTTAGATTCTTGAACCCCATATAAGTCTATTCCCGCTTT
>CAJHNH020005979.1:30000-32500 GCA_905116865.2 Candidula unifasciata
ATACATGCATTCATACATGCATTCATACATGCATTCATACATGCATTCATACATGCATTCTTACATGCATTCATACATGCATTCATACATGCATTCATACATGCATTCATACATGCATTCATACATGCATTCATACATGCATTCATACATGCATTCATACATGCATTCATACATGCATTCATACATTCATTCATACATTCATTCATACATTCATTCATACATTCATTCATACATTCATTCATACATTCATTCATACATTCATTCATACATTCATTCATACATTCATTCATACATTCATTCATACATTTAGTCATTCAGTCATTCATTTATTCAGTCATTCATTGATTCATTCATTTATTCATTCATTCATTCATCCATTCATTTATTCATCCATTCATTCATTCATTCATCCATTCATTCATTCATTAATTCATTCATACATACATTCATACATTCATTCATACATTCATTCATACATTCATTCATTCATTCATTCATACACACACATACATACACACACAGTCATTCATACAGTCATTCATACAGTCATTCATTCAGTCATTCATACAGACACTCATGCATTCACTCATACATTCACTCATACATTCACTCATACATTCATTCATACATTCATTCACACATTCATTCATACATTCATTCATATATTCATTCATATATTCATTCATACATTTATTCATACATTAATTCATACATTCATTCATACATTTATTCATACAGTCATTCATACAGTCATTTATACAGTCATTCATACAGTCATTCATACAGTCATTCATACAGTCATTCATACAGTCATTCATACAGTCATTCATACAGTCATTCATATAGTCACTCATGCATTCACTCATACATTCATTCATACATTCATTCACACATTCATTCATATATTCATTCATATATTCATTCATATATTCATTCATACATTCATTCATACATTCATTCATACATTTATTCATACATTCATCCATACATTCATCCATACCTTTATTCATACCTTCATTCATACCTTTATTCATACCTTCATACATACCTTCATTAATACCTTCATTCATACCTTCATTCATACCTTCATTCATACCTTCATTCATACCTTCATTCATACATTCATTCATACATTCTTTCATACATTCATTCATACATACATTCATTCATACATGCATTCATTCATACATGCATTCATTCATGCATTCATTCATGCATACATACATGCATTCATACATGCATTTATACATGCATTCATACATGCATTCATACATGCATTCATACATGCATTCATTCATTCATTCATACATGCATTCATGCATGCATTCATGCAAACATTCATGCATGCATTCATACATGCATTTATACATGCATTCGTACATGCATTCGTACATGCATTCATATATGCATTCACACATGCATTCACACATGCATTCATACATGCATTCATACATGCAGTCATACATGCATTCATACATGCATTCATACATGCATTCATACATGCATTCATACATGCATTCATACATGCATTCATACATGCATTCATACATGCATGCATACATTCATACATGCATTCATACATGCATTCATACATGCATTCATACATGCATTCATACATGCATTCATACATGCATTCATACATGCATTCATACATGCATTCATACATGCATTCATACATACATTCATTCATTCATTCATACATTCATTCATACATTCATTCATACATTCATTCATACATTCATTCATACATTCATTCATACATTCATTCATACATTCATTCATACATTCATTCATACATTCATTTATTCATTTCAGTCATTCATTTATTCAGTCAGTCATTCATTGATTCATTCATTTATTCATTCATTCATTCATCCATTCATTTATTCATCCATTCATTCATTCATTCATCCATTCATTCATTCATTAATTCATTCATACATACATTCATACATTCATTCATACATTCATTCATACATTCATTCATTCATTCATTCATACACACACATACATACACACACAGTCATTCATACAGTCATTCATACAGTCATTCATTCAGTCATTCATACAGACACTCATGCATTCACTCATACATTCACTCATACATTCACTCATACATTCATTCATACATTCATTCACACATTCATTCATACATTCATTCATATATTCATTCATATATTCATTCATACATTTATTCATACATTTATTCATACATTTATTCATACATTCATCCATACATTCGTCCATACATTCATCGTTACCTTCATTCATACCTTCATTCATACCTTTATTCATACCTTCATTCATACCTTCATTCATACCTTCATTCATACCTTCATTCATACATTCATTCTTACATTAATTCATACAATAATTCATACATGCATTCATTCATGCATTCATACATGCATTCATTCATGCATTCATTCATGCATACATACATGCATTCATACATGCATTCATACATGCATTCATACATGCATTCATACATGCATTCATA
>CAJHNH020005979.1:37500-142500 GCA_905116865.2 Candidula unifasciata
CGTCAATGGAAGCAGTCGCAACAATCAAGTGCATATAGATTACAGCATAAGACACTGCGCCAGTTCAGATGAATACCATCCACCCTCTGTTTTCTGAAGGTTCAGTTTAAACACAAATCAATACAGACATACACACACACACACAAAAGCATTGCATGAGAATTCCAAAGCTCAAAGTGTGGCATCAGGCTCTTAGCACAGAAGCTGGCCAACGAAACCTTGTACTGCCAAGTTCATATATAAGGATAATACATCAGCAAACCTTGGCCAGAGACAAAGAACACTCCTAGGTGTTAACCGTCCGACCACATATCCGCCATACTGTACTAGAACTTAAACAAAAGACTTACTACCGAATGACACTGGAAAACTGTGCCACAAACATCAAGCAGTTTGGGAGTCATTGCATTAATCAGAGCGTGATCCGAAGCTGCAAAGAAATTTTACGAGTACAACGAGTAAAGTATTTCAGTTAAATCTGTGTTCGATAAATACTGTTTAAAAAAAAGCCGTCTCTGCCTGACACGGTCTGGTTGCTGTCCTGTATATGTACCAGAAATTTTAAACTTGATTTTAGTTTGCAAAAAAAAAAAATATTTTCAGTTGTGGTGCGTGCTCAACGGATAGTAGTTCGAAACTTCTGTTTCTTGCACATTTTATTCTGTGACTAGCAAGGTATATTAAATTATCGGTAATCGTAATTACTAAGCAAAATGAGATTGCAAGGAGTGAATTACATATACATAGTGCGTTACGGGAATTTGAAACCTAATTTTTTTGCTTTTTATCTTTCTGTTTACCCTTCTGTGCTGTCCATTTCAAGTTGTAAAGTGAGTGAATAAATTATTTGTTAACATTTCTGAATGCATGGCTTAAATTATAGCACTCCGGGTAAATCATAGATGCTCTGTCTTCTTCAACACATATCGCCATGTGTAGATTAAGCGACCGAAGCCCGCTGTAAGTAGACCAAGCTTGGCAGATGGAACGATCTTCAATGGCATGCTGATTGAATTCATTATGAATTAATCTTAATCAAGGAACAGAAAGTATTGTGAACGGCACTCGTAGAAAGAAGTAGAAAGATAGAAGAACACACTAGACAACATAAATATCGAAAGCTATAGTTACCGTGCCGGGAATTGAACCTGTCACCTCCAGACGGCGTCTGCGCCTCGCCATGAATACAAGTGCACTAAGATACATGGTCAACTAGGCACCCCCAAATATAAATTAAAAGGTGTCTCATTGGCCATGTCTATCGTACAGCTTAAATATAAATTAAAAGGTGTCTCATTGGCCATGTCTATCGTACAGCTTAAATAAAAATTAAAAGGTGTCTCATGTCTATCGTACAGCTTGAATTCATTAAAACCTTAAATAGAAGAACATAGTTTTTTTTTTTTTTTTTTTAACAGATCGGTTATTGTGTTTCAGTATTGGTTGTATGTAGAACATACTGTAGTTTATCGAAGTTACCTGATACTCATTTTATGAATGTGAATCGATTCAACAAAAGCCCACAATCGGGATACATTATTTTATTTCTGATAATAAATCCTGGACCATATACTCCAAAGGCAAGCACACTAACCACGATGTCACAGTGACTTTTGGTGGTCACTATTGGTTTCCATGCTAAAATTGTCCAGCATTTTTAGCAGTTACTGGAATGACTCTCTCGGGCTCTAGTCGCATGCAGCCTTCTCAGGCACACTGACAATTAGTTAAACATCACTTTGAACATGAAACAAGGAAACGCCATACAGCCGATACGATAAGAAATATTTATTGATTCCAACGACTGTTTTGAAAACAGTTTTCTCTGTCATTGTACCGGAGGAAGAAACATCTAGGGACGACCATATTGGCCATATAAAACAACATCAATAATTGCAGTCGACTCTACACGTTACCTTTAATATGATGACGAACCACAACTCTCCCACCGTTTACACTTACACTGATATCAAACAAACGAACGTTCGGCCATGGCGAGACGTGAGAACAAGATGGCCAGGTTTTCTGGGGACAAACAGTCAAATCTTGAGCAAGCACTCACGTGCTGGAAGATTCATTCAGCTTTCACTTGTCCAGCACCGTCAGACAAACTGCCCCTAGATGGAAAACAAGACTGACTCTTCTAGATCATTCCCCGCTTAAATAATATGTTTCCCTCTCGAGTTCTTCAGGGTTCTACACATGGTTCATGCTTCTCTACTCTAGCACGTTTCAGCCAACTATCACGCTTACCTCGAGTTATTCATTATATTTCGTACTCTTTACCATTCAAATCAACAAAATTCAAGCTCATAATATATGTTTAGTATTTAACCTCATTTCCAAATGCGAAATATTAATTAACAAGGAGAAAATGACTCATTACAATACATAATATATACTGGGCTGAACTTCATGCCAGAAATCAAGAAAGCTGTATACAACAGAGCAGAGTGGAGGGGTCGAATGCGAACCCTATGTGACCGTTAATGGCACACGAAGGATGTTGATGATGATAAGGCAGCAGCAAATGCTGCATTAGCTGCAATTTGTAATTTTGTGACATCTAAATCAACAACAATCAAAACTGCTATTTAAACACGTCTTTGTTTCTGTGTTTTATTAAATGTCAGGCGGGCCATGAAGAAGTTTTCGTGCCTTTCAGAGGGCCACGGATGTAAAAAGTTCGAGAAACGCTGCTTCAAAAGAATATATTGAATATAATTGACGTAAGCCAACAAGAATGGAGATGTTTGGAGAGATATGTATGGCTACGCGATCTGGCAAGCCACATTTAAATCACATGTATTAATATTCATTTACAGACACCTGCATACAAAACACCCAAGTCAGAATTGAGTCACCACCATGCTCAAGTCGTCCAAGAAGGAAGATGGAGGTTACACCTGCACCCTGAGCCCGGAGTTACAAGAGAAAGCGGCCAAGGAACTCAACGAGGACCCAAAAACTCGTCTTTTGGAAATTAAAAATTTGAGGACTCGACTGGAAAAGGTTCCAGGTATGTTGCTGTATTTGACACGTTTGAGGGCTTGACTGGAAAAAATTCCAGGTATGTGTTTCGTTTGTGACATGTTTGAGGATTAGACTGGAAAAAAATTCCAGGTTTGTTGTTGCATTTGACACGTTTGAGGGCTCGACTGTAAAAAGTCACAGGTATGTTGTTGTATGTGACACACAACAACTTATAGTGCTTAATACGTGCCTTACTGGGCGTAGTGGCTAGAGACTAGCCTGACTGCCCGAAAGTGTAGGGTTCAAATCTGCATTGAGATGGATTTTTTTCTTCCAAACCTGACCTTGGCTTCCATGTTGACCCTGCCTATAATGGCCGACTAGGTAAAGTCTTGGGAAGTGAAGTGGGCTGGCACATCAGTCCTCGAGTGTCGATTGTTCCATAAAATGTAGATCTAGCCCTTTCCTTTGCATAATAATTAGTACCAATTTCAGAGGATGATTCGCTCATTGGCATGCATTGTAGTGATTGAAATGTTTTCCTTACCAGCGGTACTTATGTGTTCATCATTTACACATGCATTATAAGAATCGTTTACATGTGAAACATTTGACCACACACACACACACACACACACACACACACACACACACACACACTCATACAGTATAATAATCGTTTACATATCACACATTTGTCCACAAACACACACACACAAACACACACAACACTAAACAAACATTACCACACACACACAAATGAGGGTGGTAGTAAAGGTCAGGTCTGTTACTATGACGGCACCTGGCTACTCTTTTGTATGTAACTTTTTTTTTTCAGGGCTATTGTAATAGATACTTTGCGGCGAATGCTGAGGATTTTCCTGGAAAAAAGATTCTCGCAGCCGCAGCAGCAGCAACAGTAGCAACAGCAGCGGTAGTAGTGAAGTATAGTAACGGACCTATTTCCATGCCTTCAGGCTTATTGGGTATATAGGGCTAGACCTAAATTTTATAGACCAAACGGCACTTGGTGAGTGATGAATTCAGCATGACACCGGCCGCCTTTACTTCCCAAAAAATAGTAGTAGTAAAAGTATTTGCGGCGGTGGTGGTAGTTGTGATGGCAGCACTGTAGTTGTAAAATCTTACGATTACAGTTGTCTACTCTTGAATGACGTGATAACTTGAGACCACGTGACGAGCCAATTTCATTCTTAATTTCGAGCGACACAACCACTCGGAGAAGCTCGTGAGCTCTTCAGTCGTTACAGATCTGTCTACTCTTAAAAAAGATAATTGAAAGATATAAAACCGAACGAAAAGTAAATCAGCTAGCTCCACAATAAAACAAACACAAATGGAAAGTGAACGTTGCGGCTATAGAGCCTTATTGACACATACATAAATCCAACAAAACCACACGAATACACAAAATTACTTAACTGACGTATCCTGAAGAAGCCACATCCATGTCTTGCCAGAAGTGTGTTTCCACCCATAAATGCGTGACTGACATATTATGTTATCGTTTACATATAGGCTGTGACACCTGTGCCTTTCTGCCCAACACATCTATTTTCAGCAAACCCCAAGGGGGTGGGGGTATGAGGGAAAGGGGGGGGGGGGCATAACAGATCTATTATACGTATAGTATAAAACACGTTATGTGTGTGCGAAACTATGAAGCATAATAATACCCAACACATACAAATGTGTTACCAGGTCTGCAGCCGCGAACAGATGTCCGGTTTCTCCTGCGCTTCTTACGAGCTCGCAAGTTTGATCAAGAAAGAAGCTTCCAATTGGTGAAGAACTATTACGACATTCGGGTCCAATTCCCTGAAATGTGTAGTGATTTGAAGCCATCTCGGGTCCGGCATGTCTTTGATGATGGTTTCATTGAGGTACTCAAACATCGGGACAACGAAGGATGTAGGGTCATCATTCTCAGACCAGGTGAGTTGCTGTTTGGTAGTGAGTTAAGTTACGACCTTTTGCGAAACCACATGGCTACTGCCCCTCCAGACACTGAACAACTTTCTGTCGAGTGTCTATATTCTGCACGTAGATGTGTTTACTATTCAAGCGAGTTATAGAGGCTTTGTAACAGTTAAGTGAAAATTATGTATTGTTGTTAGTTATTGTATTATTGTCCATTTGTGTGGTATACTGAGGAAGGCTTTATAGCAACAGCATTCATTTTGTCGTTCGTTACTGTAGTATTGCCAAGTAAACTAGTTCTCGTTTGAATTATTATTACTATTGTTTGAATTATCATTATCAATGTGTTGTTGTTGTTACTTTGTGCGCGCGCGCGTGTGTGTGTGTGTTTTTGTTTTGTTGTTGTTGCTGTTGTTGATGTTTTTTGTATTAACGAACGTTGTTGTGGTCGTGGCTGTTTTTTGTTTGTGTGTGTGTTTTGTTGATATTTTTGGTAATAACGAACGTTGTTGGTAAGTTGACAAGGCAGACTTTCAAGATACAATGATTGTCGTGCAGTTTTGTAGAGTCAACTGATGAAAATAATGTAGTAGTTAATGGTAGTAATTTATGATGCTTACAGTATATATTATTTCAACGTTGGCGCCAAATGAAAGCCTCAATATTGCCAAGGTTTTATTTTTACCCCTTGGTGACTTTCTCGCTCGTTGTGGTTGACTATTTGAAATGCATTCTTCGCTGACAAAGAGTATGGTCCGAGAGTAGAGTTTCATTTCTCTTTTCTTCTCCCTTTGCCGAGCATCTCTCTTTGCTGGGAATTGATCTGGGCCATGTTTTTTTTTTTTAAATTACATAAGCCAACTGTATTGGGTTATATATTTCTGCTCAAATCATCAGTAGGGTAAAGGGATTTTTATTTCTGTCTGGGACACACACAAAAAATCCTTACCAGCACAATTCGTGGCTACAGCACTAACTATTTGACCCTTAAACGTCAGACTCAAAGATCCCTTGCCTGTACCGCAACAGTTTTAAAATACAGGCAGTAATTGGCAGTTTATATATTTATATACACAAGATCCGACAAATAGGTAATGAGACTGATTATATTATGGTCAAGAATAAAATGCCATCTATGAATCAAAGCATGGAATCCAAAGAGGCAACCTTCGTCTATGATCAGGCAACTTTTCATCGCCGCCCGATAAGCAGACAACAAACAAGCCGCCATTTTGTTAACCTAGTCAGAGGTGCACTGTTACGTAATCAGCAGGAGCACCCCCCCCCCCCAAAAAAAAGCTAGCATTAAATTATGTTTACAACTCAGAAAAACGCGCCATTGCGACAGATAAATTGTTGCGACAAGTTTATGGGGATAAATGTTTATCTCGTGCACAGACTTTCAGCTGGTATTCGCGATTCAAAAGAGGTGTGGAAATTATTACTAATGCAACTAGACCTGGAAGCCCAATTTCTGTTCGTAATGAGGAACTCATTGCAAAAATCAGAGGACGATTAGAAAAAGATTGTTGTTCGACTGTGACGATGATGGTAGATGAATTTGGTGTTAATGAAGAGACTATTCGTGAACATTTTAGTGGAAGATTAAGGCATAAAAAAGTTGCCTGTCGGTTTCTATTCAACACCTGGATTTTTGTTTCCTTCTTCATGACAATGCACCATCTCAAAGGGCGGTGGTTGTACAGGAATTGTTGGCCCCAAAACAGATGCGTGTTCTCAACCATCCACTCTATTTCCCAGATTTGTCTCCCTGTGACTATTTTCTATTCCCAAAATCAAAGTTGCCATTGAAAGGACACTTCTTTGACAATATTTATGGCATCCAAAGGGCCTTAACATCGACTTTAAGGACCATAACAATAGAAAAACTACAGTAGGTCGTTTTAGCGTTTCTTAGATTGTGCCACTCGCTGTATCAATACACAAGGGGCTTACTTTGAAAAAAATACAGGCTATATCTTCAAATGTTATTTTAATTTTTATGGAATTAGTTTCATTACTTAATTGTGGACCTTACACACACACACACACACACACACACACACACACACACATACACACACACACACACATATATATATATATATATATATATATATATATATATATATATATAAGACTAATTTTACATTCTTGTTGTGCACAAAAGAATTGATATTACCAGAAGTTTCATATTTCAAGCACTACCTGTTTTTTTTCCTCCTAAGACAACTGGGATCCCGACCGTTATCCTGCTGCAGACATTTTGAAGGCTATATACATGACCTTTGCAATGATTTCAGAAGTAAGTAGACGTACGTTGTATTTTATAAGCTGAAGGAAGGAAGAAAATTAAAAATAAGGAGGAGGAGGAAAAAGAGATGGAGTATTATAATTAGGAAGACGCAGAAAAAGAAGAAATTAGAGGTGGTTCAATAGTTATTAAATCAGAACTACACAAAGAAACGCGTGGAGGCAAATCTCTAAATAAAAGCCAGCTTGATAGATTCTGGTGCATACATGTAAAACTACAATGGAGAAAAAAAAATGATTTTAATGAGGAAAGATTGGAGGTTGTGTAAAATGTTGAATATCATGGGTGATTGAATACCAAATATGGTGACACAATGAAAGAAATTTAACGAAGACTATCAATTTCTCTTCAAAGACTAAAACAACTGAATAAATTATGGAGTGGGATAGACAGAATAACCCCCCCCCCTTCCACCCCCACCCTCCAAATAGATTTGCATCTTTCTCATTGCAAGATATGTCTATTAGACCTGGGTAATTACTAAACAAGTTGAGCAGCGCTTAAATGCCTTTGAATACAAATGTTATAGCCGGGTTCTAGAAACATCATGGGCAAAGGAAAAAAACCGAATATTAAAAAAGGTTGGCTATTAAAGACGATCTTCTTCTTCTTCTTTACTTCCTCTTTTACCTCTGTGGGTGTCGAGGGAGATATAATGTTCTGTTTCTAGCTCTTCTGGCTGCCTCGACCATAGGCACATCGTGCTGTTGTAGAGTTTCTCTGATGTCATCCTTCCATCTTGTTCTTGGTCTACCCCGTGCTCTACGTCCTTCTTCTCTTTCCATGTATGCTTTGTATGGTAGGGTGTCACAAGGCATTCTCTCTAAGTGGGCAAACCATTTCACTTGCTGTATTTGTATGTAATCCAGAATTGGTTCTGTGCCGACTTGTTCTCTTATGATCTCATTCCTGATCTTATCTCTTATGGTCACTCCTACAGCCCTTCTCAGACATCTCATTTCCGTGGCATTATTAAAGACGATAAAACATGGAAAATTGAAATATTTTGGTCACTTGAAACGTCACGAAAGTTTGGAGAGGACATTAATGGAGGGGTATATGCCTGGGAAGAGAGGACGAGAAAGGCCAAGGAGAAGATGAGTGCAGGATGGGAATGTACCTTTGACCAGTACCTTCCACGCAACCCTTACACAGACCTTGATGCCTAATAGTTGCTCTGTCTGTCTCACTTGAGAGATACTGACTGACCCTGACTTAGTCTCTCTCTCTCTCTCTCTCTCTCTCTCTCTCTCTCTCTCTCTCTCTCTCTCTCTCTCTCTCTCTCTCTCTCTCTCTTTCTTGCTCCGACTGACTCCACTGACCACGCAGCCCCAGTAAATCTCTGCCGCACCCATATGGGCGGCTAATGTTTACACGAGAGGCACGCTCGTGTGGGCGTTCTCGAGAATCATGCTCATGTGGGCGTTCTCGAGACTCACGCTCATGTGGGCGTTCTCGAAAATCACAACTATGTGGGTGGCTAATGTTACATGAGACATGAGACGTAATTTAGACTTTCTCCATGTGCCTCATTAGCCATGATTGTCAGCCTCAAACAGTGAACCCACGCGTCTACTTTCACGGGCGTGCATGACTCGTTCGTGATAATACATTTTCACTGGTCAACATTCTCTCCCCCTCACTATTCGGACCAATATAGACACATTCCCTTGAACTCCTGGCAAAGTACTATCATACCACTATGTCCCTTCACACACTATTAAACTCCCCCAAATCAGCACGCAACAACTTGTGTGCCATAACATAACCCTTAAACCATTAGGGTCGTGGAGGTGTATTGATGTAATCACTTGCACATAAAACACCCCCTTCTTTCTCTGTCTTCCGCTTGATGAATAAGTGTATGTGCAGGATCGAGAAGCATTAGAAAGCCAGCCAAGCCCGTGTGCCATGATGTTGTTACGTTGAATAAGCATAAAGTTATTTCTTTTGCTGTGCTGGCCTAACCAGGCGTCATTAGACGTGTTGAGCGGATTGAATATTGATTACGTGGAACTACCAAACCCACAACAAGAATTTACATGAGAAGATCTAAACTGGATAGTTTCAAACTCTACTGTAAAATATGTTTTAGGCAAAAGACAGAGAGTACTTATGTTAACCCTACATGAAAAGATGGGACCACACAATGGTTTTCTCAGACGGCAGGTCCCTCTTCTCTAGGATAAGAAATCAGCTGGTCTATCCCAGAAACATAGATTCCTCATCGTTCGACCTTTGAGTTTTACTGGATAATATATAATTTTAAACAGCTCTGTCTGTCTTTTTAGTAAACTGACAATGACACCTGACCGGGCGCTGCTTGCACCGAAGGTATACCCCTTCAATAGCTCCCCTGGTCTACGCTAAACTATACTACCTAGATATAAACAATAAAGGAGAGGATATACTCGATGCTTTCTCAATAGTTAAGCTGCAACAGTGTTTTTTGCAGACAGCTATTCATTCAAAATTGCACGGATCTCATTTCATGAGAAACGTACTTTCCTTACAGATGCTCCTAACATAAGATGACCAAACATCAGAAGAACAGGCATAGGATGTGCCAAAGTCACTCTGCATATGACAAAGCTGGTTGGCTAGCACCTTATACCCACACACGCAAGGATTAGTGCCCCCTTTAGATACACCCCTTAGATGTGTATTGCTGAAGGCAGGTTAGTGTTCTTCACTGGCTGTAGGAATGACAGTAATGTTTACTGGATCTATCGATGTGGTAGAAATAAATTCCCAAAACTAGTTAACTCTTGGACTACGATGGTAGGACCAGACGACCTATTTAGTTCCACTTTTCCAACCACTTTCGCCACCATGTGGCTAATGGAAAAGAATGCAGACTGTTACAAGTCGCTCGTGCAGCACCTGATGATGATGCAGCTTCACTGGTGTCAGAAGTGTGTCGCGTTCCTTTTGTAGAACAACATGTGGTCCAACTGATGCCCACGAAGACATAAATGCTCAAATGAATCGCCTTATCCAGTTAGGAGGAAAAGCTTTACGATTTAGACACATGCGGATCTAAAAAACAACACATTCCCACTTAAACGAATTTTTAAAAACAGCTGATTATCTCAGTGGCCTATTAACAAAGAGCCATAACTCCGGTGGTTTCGATCAGTTACTGGTGAATAGAGATGTGCTGGAATATATGGTATATACATAAGATTTTTTTTACTGTAGGTTGTTGGTATAAACTGATTGGTACAGTTGTATCTAGTAGCATACTGGACGGTCCTGGAGACTTCGGTAATCCAGGAAGGTCACAATTATTAAAAAAAAAAAAAACTGACTGTATAGAGAGGAAAGGGGAACGACGCTTAGTTCAACAAAGTCTAGAGTATAATACTACAACTTCTAGTTTGAGAATGGAGGTAGAGGTATTCACTGTAGCTTTCTGTTGGCTTGAGAGCCAGCTGCACACATACGTCGTGATTGTAACCGACTCATGAAGCATATTAAGAAAGCTGGAGATAGGCATGATCTGTGCAGAGTCGCAAGCAATTTGTCAAAGGTCTCGGGTAGTTAGCTTTTTTTTTGATATTTTCTCCGGAGGCATGCACCAATTGGTGGTAAATGTATGCACGGCAGTCTAGATGTGGTCGAGACCCTTTAGGAGCATATGAACAAAGCACAGATACCAATAGATCATTATAATCTCTAGAGAAGGGTACAGCTGAGATTGACCTGGGGATCTGGTCGACACTACACTCAGAGGAAAGACAGGACGGACATATAATCAAACTGCCACTGGCTATCACAATTAGAACTCTTTGCTGGCTGTTGGAAATGAGCACGAAGCGCTGAAGGGAAGGTCCCGAATACTACAATGTCAGTACTTAAGTCCAGCATTCAATACTCAACTGTCAATGTGCCATTATCTGACAAGCTAGATCAACTACTGGAAATGTATAATATATTATAATACCCTCATGTCTGATTTGCTGCTATATTCTGTTTGTTTGGTTTATCTTATTTGTCAGAGGCGAACATGTTCATGATTTTCTGTTCCCAGGATGAGGACACACAGGTCAGCGGAGTTCATTTAATCAGCTATCTGGCGACCATGACTTTCAAACAGCTCTCTCAAGCTACGCCAAACATGGCCAAGTTTTTTATCAGCACCCTCCAGGTGATGTGCGGGAATCTCTTTCTCTCTCTCTCTCTCTCTCTCTCTCTTTATGTCTCTCTCTCTCTCTCACACACACATTTACACACACACACACTCTCGCACTAGATACACACAGACACAAACCAACACACACGCAGGCACACATTTACACACCACACACACACACACACACACACACATACAACTACACTTGTTCCATAACATAAGACTTCACCTCCTGTTTCCTGTTAATTGACCCAGATCGCTGTTTATGTTATTGTCACATGTTTTTGCCTTTTTCATTTGTGAATGTCACTGTCAAGAATTTGTGTCAGTGTCATGTGTTTATGTCAGTGTCATTTGTTTGTGCCAGTGTCATGTGTTTGAGCCAGTGCCATGTGTTTGTGTCAGTTTTATTTGTTTGTGTCATGCTGTCTGTTTCTGTGAGTGTCTGCTGTTAGAGAAAGTGTTCTCTGTTTTTGTGAGTGTCTGTTGTTGGAGAAAGTGCTCTCTGTTTCTGTGAGTGTCTGTTATTGGAGAAAGTGCTGTCAATGTCATTGTTTAATACTTCTTCTTCTTCTTAGCGTTCACCAGCTGTACACTCTGGCGGAAAGTTCTGGTTGTTCGTCCACTTCTGGACTGCAGTCCTGCTCCAGAACCTGAGTGTTGCGTGTGCATCAGTTTTACAGATCTGATTCACTTGAATGCAGACTGTTGGTTTCTTGCCTCTCAGGCAGATGCACTCCGACTTCAAAGGAAGCTCCCAATTAGTCGACTCGTACGACGATGAAGGCAGTGGCTTGTTTTCCCCACAATGGGGCCCCGGAACCCACACGGGGATGTTTAATACTTATTCCCCCTCTGTGCGTTCCGTAATAAAAGCAGAAGATTTAGGGATTCCTTCGACGTCAGAGTGCATCTGCCTGAGTGCCAAGAAATAAACAGCCTGTTTGCTTTTTCCATCTTTGTTTGAGTGACTTGATTCCATCTAGGCGTGACGCAACCAAGAAATCTGTGGGGGAGGGGAAAATACTAGGGGCAGGATACTTGAAAAGAGAATGTCTGCCTTTCCGTTGCTTTGCTTAACAAAAAAAAAAAAAAAAAAATTTCGCGTTTAGCTAGAATCACCGAAGCGAGGGAGAGCTTTAGGTTAAACTGGGACAATGTTATGTGCGCCATCTGAAATGGCCTAGTATTGCACGCCACCAAAAAGATCTAGAAAAAGCTCCTGCAGCGTTGATGCGATTATGGCGACAAACCCACATACTGTTACCACTAGAGACGACGTGATCTAACGGCGAGCCAGCAGGTGACCCAGTCGACGATGGAGAGAACGTCTATACACGGTCAATAGGACCTTGTAGTCTGCTTACAATTTTTTTTAAGGGGTGCTGGTTCAGCACCACTCCCTCGATAAGAATAATTTTGAAAAAGTGTTAAGTGGTGAACAAACGAACGAACGAATGAACTTTGCTTTCAAAGGGTTACAAATTTGGCACGCAGGCCGTCTTACATTCTGCCCTTCCAAACACCCACCTTTCACACAGCAGTTGTATATTATCAATAAAGCATGTTATGATCATATAATAATATGCATATTATGAATTTCAAGAAAAAAACAACATAAAAGCATTGTCGGGGGCAGGGAAAGAAAAAGAAAGGATGGAGAGGGGGGTGGGGGGGTGGTTTACAAGACTCTGCTTCCATCGATTTCACACAGGCAACAGCTCACGAATTTGGTAGTTTTTTTTTAAATCTTTTTCCTCTAGTCCCATTCGCTAGACAATCATTAAGAATGTATCACATGACACCATGACCAGGGGCGCCCCTCCTCTAAATCTGTAAGGGTGCTCTGCTGCTCGTCCGCCGCCCCCCCCCTTCCTTTTTATTTCAATCATATTATGTTTTGTTTATACATATAATATTATTTTAATTAAAATAATAATATAATTATTATTAATAATCTAAATAAGGCTAGGCCCCTGTTTAAATCCGTCCTTTAGTAAATGTGTAAGAAGGCTTAGTGTACTCCTTTTATCGGCGCTCCTGTCTATGACAACTGCAAGCCCAGCATATACTTATCTGACTGGCTGTGTTCCAGGATGTAGTCCCCATCAGACTGAAGCGCTACGATTTTGTGAAGGAGTCTGCGTTCTTTGACGTCATCCTCGCCTTGATGAAACCTTTCATGAAGGAGAAGCTATTGAGTAGAGTAAGTGAATTGTCACTCTCATGTCTATATACTCTCCCGCCTTACACACATACTCACACACACACACACACACACACACACATATAGAAGCACACAAACACAAAGACCCAAACGCACACACACATACCACACACACACACACACACACAGACACACACCACATACACACAGCAGGATTGCAGTATGTAGGATTAACATCTAAATGATGAGAATCAAACAGCTACTATTCCTGGAAACCCCGTTTAACTATATAGCCATTTGTACACTTATACTCGGGCCATTACAAAACAGTTAAGTAGCCTGTAGTAAAGTGTGAGTAGGTGTAAGTCAAAAAGAAGCAAGAAGAAAACCACTATCTTCTCATGAAAACGGTATACAATGGTGTCATAAAACACGAACTCAGATAGTCGGAGTAAAAAAAAAAAAAAGTAAATAAAAATACAAAAATACATCAATACACAAAACTTGGACACATGAATAAAGGAGTGGCAGTGAATAAATGTCTGAAAACATCATTCAGGGAGAAGCAAAACAAAATCTGGAAACCCCCAGTCGGCCAGAACTCTTTCACTGCTTACCCACTCAGGACGGCCGGTTAGCCACTCTGGTGTAGCCCTTATGGTGAAGTAAATAAAGGACCCTTTTCCACCCTAAGGCGTACTGAGCATATAGGGCTAGGCCTATATTTTATAGACCTGTCAGAGCTTAGTGGGTGATGTGGTCAGCATCACATCGGCCGCCTTTACTTGCCAGGACAGCACCTGGTACTCACTCAAGGTTGTGTCGACCAAGCAGCCAAATTGTGCCCTAACTATAACTTGTTCTGAGGTTCAAAGGAGGAAAGAAAACTAAACTTGGACACATGAATGAAAAAGTAGCAAGGAATAAATGTCTGAAAACATCAGTCAGGGAGAAACGAAACAAAACTGATACACATGAATTAAAAAGTAGCAAGGAATAAATGTCTGAAAACATCAGTCAGGGAGAAACAAAAAAAAAAAACTGGGACACATGAATGAAAGAGTGGCAAGGAATAAATGTCTGAAAACATCAGTCAGGGAGAAACAAAACAAAACTGGGACACATGAATGAAAGAGTGGCAAGGAATAAATGTCTGAAAACATCAGTCAGGGAGAAACAAAACAAAACTGGGACACATGAATGAAAGAGTGGCAAGGAATAAATGTCTGAAAACATCAGTCAGGGAGAAACAAAACAAAACTGGGACACATGAATGAAAGAGTGGCAAGGAATAAATGTCTGAAAACATCAGTCAGGGAGAAACAAAATAAAACTGGGACACATGAATGAAAGAGTGGCAAGGAATAAATGTCTGAAAACATCAGTCAGGGAGAAACAAAACAAAATTGGGACACATGAATGAAAGAGTGGCAAGGAATAAATGTCTGAAAACATCAGTCAGGGAGAAACAAAACAAAACTGGGACACATGAATGAAGGAGTGGCAGAAAATGAATGTCTGAAAACAAGAGTCAGGTAAAAACAAAACAAAACTGGGACACATGAATGAAGGAGTGGCAGAAAATGAATGTCTGAAAACAACAGTCAGGGAGAAACGAAACAAAATCTGGAAACCCCAGGCAGCTAGAACACTTTCACTGCTTACCCACTTAAGGTTAGCTAGTCTGGTGTAGCAGTTATGGTGAAAAAAAAATAAAAGACCCATTTTCCCCCTTAAGGCGTACTAGGCATATAGGGCTAGGCCTATATTTAATAGACCAGTCAGAGCTTAGTGGGTGATGTGTTCAGCATCACTTCGGCCGCCTTTGCCTGCCAGGACAGCACCTGGTACCCACTCGAGGCTGGGTCAACCTGGAAGCCAAATTGTGCCCTAATTATAACTTGTTCTGAGGTTCAAAGGGGTATCTGGGATCTGTTTGGTTGGCTGACCTTGCAGAGTAAGATTTTTGTTTATTCTCAGTGTTGTCAAGCGTTCAGATAACAGCCAGGAAGGAATAATAATAATAATAATAATAATAATAATAATCTATATATATAAAAATCAATGTTTGTGTGTTTGTTTCACCCCTATAGACTCGGAAACTACTGAACCGATTTAGCTGAAATTTTCAGGATATGTTTGTTGTGATACCGGATTTTGAACTGTCGTGGTTTGAAATTCAACCTGTCACTGTTAGAGATAGGTGACCACAATTTATGCCAAAATATACGCAACTAATATTTATAACTTTAGTGATTTCTAATTATAGCCACGTTAGTAATTGCGCATGTGCCGTATTTACCATTCGCCGGCGAGTTACGTGCAGCCAACGCCTTCTCTAATACTAATACATAGAGTAGGTCGTGGTACAGCAAACAAGACTATCTCTATATTTGCCACAATAACCATATTAAACACGATTTCTATTTTCTGTTGTTTTTTTCAAACAACCTTCGATGGGGGGGGGGGGGGCAATCAAGGACTATCTCGACGTCGGCGCAGACAGTGACTGCGACATTAACTTCATTAACCGTGTTAGACACGTGCGATTTCTATTTCATTAATATATCTGGAGTATCTGTCTACGAGAAAACAATTGCCTGCGGTTTTGAATTGTGTTTTAATACACAGTAGTATGGACTCACATGTCTAATAGTTGAGTTCTCTTTTCGTTGTTCCGATTAAGTGGCTGCTTGGTCGAATGGTTAGAACACTGGGTTCATGTGCGGTAGACCTGGGTTCGAATCCGCAGTCGTTAAATTTTTTTTTTTTTTTTTGCCCCGGACTAAAATAATATCCTCATCTGCTCTGTCATGGTGACAGCACTAGCCATGTTGCCTTAATATTAAAAAAAACAAAAAAAAAAAAACAAGTAAATGGGTAAACCATTTGATAATTAAATTTGACCATTTCGCATACTTATGATTGCATTGTTAAACTTTCCGATTGCATGGTTACGCTGAAATTTTATAGATTTTCATTTATTTTCATTTAGATTTAGTTATTTCATCTGTGTTGGAATTTTAAGCTGTGCTGTTTACAATGGCGTTCATTTCCTAATTATGGTGTTTTTTTCCTGTGTTCGTTTGCTTTTCAAGTGTTTTTTTTTTCTCCCAACTACTTCAATGAGGGAAAGAGTTGTCGGTGAATTTTGGGGGGGGGGGGGGGGGAGAAACTATTAACTGAGAGAGCTTTAAGTCACAGTAACTGCTTTACCCACTTAAAGTAGCAGCAGCAGTAATAGTTGTTACACCAGGGCTGTTACACCATAGTGCTCTCATGTGAAGACCGCCGGTAAGGTTATGGCGTTCTTCTGTCGGCAAGTGAAATTATACATCCTAACCTAACCAGTCTGTGGCGACAGCACTAGCCATGCGGAACCAAATCTTCTGGCTCACGACTCTCTGTCTACTCCGAAGGTAACACAGATAGCAGTGACATTATTTTAGTAGTTGTACTGGTACTTGAAGGATGATGTGGTAAATATTACACTAGCCCCATTCACTACCTATTACAATTCCTGCTCCCCATTTTAGTCCAGATGGACAGGGATGTCAATGTCAGTTACAGCAACAACAAAATATCGCCAGGTAATGATTTTCAAATATTTCGAAGAGGGAGAAAGCAGTAGTCGGTGGAAGAGGGGAGGGGGGTAATGACTTAAATTTGATAAGGGGGAGGGTAGTAGGTGGATTTAGTTGGGGGTGGGGGGTGGTGGGGTGGGGATCAAAGACTATCTCTATATCTGAACAGACAATGATTGTATTAGACACGTGCGATTTCTATTTTCTTTCATTTCCATTTAGCCAAACTATGCCACAGCAACGCGTGGCCGGGTACAGCTAGTAATAATAATAATAATGAGAAAAAGAAGAAGAAGAAGAAGAAGAAGAAGAAGAAGAAGAAGAAGAAGAAGAAGAAGAAGAAGAAGAAGAAGAAGAAGAAGAAGAAGGAAAAAGAAGAAGAAGAAAAGAAGAAGAAGAAGAAGAAGAAGAAGAAGAAGAAGAAGAAGAAGAAGAAGAAGAAGAAGAAGAAGAAGAAGAAGAAGAAGAAGAAGAAGAAGAAGAAGAGGAAGAATCGGAGAGTAACGAAAACAAAAGTTTGGACACAATAATTTGAAGAAAAAAAAACAATCAAACATAATATTAATAATAACAGCATAATAACAATTGTAATAATAATTTTAACCGCAATATTCCTAATAATTTGGCTACTAAAAACACAGAAAAGCGACACAAATGTTGAACACAACATTCAGGAAGATATCAAAAGTAGCAGCAATCTGGAAAAAACCTAAGATCAGCGTTACACGTTTTTGCTTTTAGTATGAAACATCCTTGTATGACTAATCCTCATTGTTTAACTCTTTGTGTCCCAAGTAACGCACTGTGTGTGCTCAGCTCATTTTTAAATTTTTTTGATATTTTAACGCAACACATGGTGTGTTATTATTTATTTCGTGAGTGAATGTACATGCAGCTTTCG
The DNA here is from genome assembly GCA_905116865.2 of Candidula unifasciata. Taxonomy (NCBI): domain Eukaryota; kingdom Metazoa; phylum Mollusca; class Gastropoda; order Stylommatophora; family Geomitridae; genus Candidula; species Candidula unifasciata. The sequence continues at coordinate 55,516 of CAJHNH020005979.1, forward strand.
ACTAGCTCAGCCATCTTTCATTAGATTTTATGAATTATCCCTACAGCTTGTTGTGAATGGAGACAAGTTCGACAAGTTACATTCGTCAATCAACCCAGAGTTCCTGCCCATAGATCTGGGAGGCAAGCTACCAAAACACAGCAACAAGGTAAATTGAGTCTGTTGACGGTACAGCGCATAAAATTCGCATAGAAGGCTACATTGCCAGTCTAGACATAATCCCAGTTTGTATGTATGCCCTAATACCAGCTGTGTTGAGTTGATTCAAGAACCGACATCACAGAACTCGGGGTATTCCGATAAGCGTCCCGACCACATCTTCAGCAGCCAGCATTAATGTTGCCAGTAGCAGTTTGATTATGTGCTCGTCTTGCCCTACCTCTGAGCGCCGAGTATCAGCCTGGTCCCCTCGTCACTCGTTGCTGTTTCCCTCTCACTAGACTGCGCTGATAAGTTTGCGCCTCAGAATTTTACAAATGCTCCCATAAGACCTTAGCCCCGTCTGGTTTATGATGCAAAAGTATTCAACCAAGTTGTACAGAGCCAGCCAGCCAGTCTTTCTGCCTGTTCATTTCCCAGCAAGCCCCCGAGAAAAGATCCAGATAATGCTCTTCACCCGTGAATGCCCTGTGCCGATTGATGACCTGGTCCCGTCCTACCGTGTTCTCCGAAAATAATAACAGGAAAGTAAAGGACCCATTTCCACGCATTTAGGCGTATAGGGCATATAAGGCTAGACCTATATTTTTATAGACTAAACGGCACAAGATGGGTGATGTGGTCAGCATTACGCAGGTCACCTTTACTTCCCAAGACTGCATCCGGTACCCACTCAAGGCTGGGTCGACCTGGGAGTCAAGGTCATTTTTGATCGAACCCACGACCTTCCGATCCGCATGCGAGCGTCTAGCCGCTATGCCACGGCGACTCTTCCTCCCCGAAAATAAGACGAAACATAATTTTTTTTAGATGCTCGTAATAAAAGCCCTTGCCTAATGTAAGAGCTGGATCTTTATCCAGAAGGATCGACTTCGTTAATCTGCTGAAACATCACAGATGAATTATAAATCTATGAATACATTTAACATTTTAAATAAATTATATTATTCATATTATTTCTTTAAATAATTGTAGATTCTTTAACACATTTGGTGCTTTCTTAATATCCTACCCCAAACAGGGGAAATTTACAGGTCATGGGACAGTCTAATATTTAATGGGGTTGGCAGAAAGGCTGCATGGAGTCTTGGGATCTAAGCTGCATGCAGTCGTGGGACCTAGGCTGCACTCTCGTGAGACGTAGGTGGGTTGAGGTTAGGGCCAGTTCTAGGTGTTTTGGCGTCGTTAAAAACATAAGAAAGCAAGGAAACCCAGTCTTAACACCCATTAAAATGTATGACTCTCCCGTGACGTCACTTGGGGTCGGATATTAGGAAAGAACAAAAACATGTTTTTTTTTATTTCAATAAATGCATTGTTTAAAGGGATAAACGTAGAGTTTTTTTTTTTTAAATAAAAAATACCTGAAAATTAGCCTTTATATGTGTCTTAGAGCAAACAATAAGGAACAGTCTTTTTTTTTTTGGGAAGGGGGGGGCACAGCAATACACACATTAGCAAATGTGCAAGTGACCTACTTTGTTTTTTTAACACACCATTAGTTTCTTGACAGAAGTTGAAATCAATGATGATGCATCTCTGAAGCAGAGTAGTCTAATAGGTAAATTTTACGCTGGTCTCCCCATTTAAACACTGTTACACACTAGCTCGCTTCTGATTGGACGACCTACTGACCACCTTACTTCTGATAGGTCAACCTCGAGCGATCCGATTTTCACACAAGGTCACGGGGATATTCCGCACTCACGCTGATACCGAGTGTTGTATATTTCACCAAGCCAAAGCTTTTAAAACTTCAAAAACATTTAGATATGGGTCTAACACAACTCCCCCTAGACAGTGACAAAACTATGTCACAATCTGTCTCTTTCTCTCAAATAAAAACGTAGATGCCAGACAACAACAAACTGCGACACCCATAACCTCGACCACGGTAGACTAGTCCAACCAACTTATCAATGGAATTGACCTACAACCGGTGCTGTGTAAATAGGGAGATCATCGTATAACTAATCGTCGTATAATTTTATTTTTTACCTCTGGAGTAAAGTTGTAAATTGAATATGTTATATCGCTGGAATAGAGTATTCCCCACCCCCAACCTCTCCCCCCCCCCCCCACCCATATTTGTTTTGCACTGGCTATGGGGGATGAGGAGAGGGGGATGGGTAGGAAGCTCAAGGTTCGTGAACCTCCAGGTTTTGATGCTAATAACATGTAGTAAATCTTCCCCAACTTTTTTTTTCCGCCTCCTCTCTCTTCGGCATTTCTAGCAACGGAAGGTCTATTGCTGCAGATAGCATACGCCCCACTTCATCTCTGTGATTGGCTTTTTCTTTCGCTTTGGTGACTCTAAGTGTTCACATTTATATTTCAGGAACTCGTCGAGTCGCTGCTGGCTTCAGACGCCCAGTTTGAAGAAGACAACAAGTTTGGTTTCGTGAAGATGAATGTGAACAGCGGCAATTCTGTCAGCAAAAGTGGAGATGCCGACATGCAAGGACTTGGCGGGACATTCAAGAAACTAGATATATAACTAGCACATCAAACTGTTGCCTTCATGTCAATCACTGGGTTAGCTTTTGGTTATCCGCTTGACACTTCGGACACGTCGACAGGTGCTCAGATTCCTCAGCTGTTTGAGGCTAACTGTACCAGTCTTATGCTGGCTGACTAGATCTGTGAAACCACGATAAATCATTGAGTTTATGATCTTGTTCTCTATTTCTCTTCTCTTCTCCTGAAATGCCTCGCAGCGGCGTCAGCACTGGAAGAGATCTCTGAAACTGGTTCTTCTGTTCGCTTCTTATACAGAACTTTTCAGTGTTTCTGAAATGTCTGCGATCCATATTTTGCGTGATTGACCTCTGGCTCTGTTACAGCTGTATCTGTATAACAGTCCTCTCTGGGGTGCACTGTCTGATGCTTTTCTTGTTACATGGCCAAACAATTTGATTTGTTGTCAATTTATAAAGTTCAGTATTGGTTCTGTCCCGACTCTCCTCTTGATATCATCGTTCCTAGGCAGATCTTGTGTGATCTTGTTACATGGCCAAACAATTTGATTTGTTGTCAATTTATAAAGTTCAGTATTGGTTCTGTGCCGACTCTCCTCTTGATATCATCGTTCATAAGCAGATCTTGTGTGATCTTGTTACATGGCCAAACAATTTGATTTGTTGTCAATTTATAAAGTTCAGTACTGGTTCTGTGCCGACTCTCCACCTGATTTGTTACACCTAGCATTGAACGTAAAAATTTCATTTCTGTCGTGACTATTTTCCTTCTGTTTTCTGAAGACAGTATCCATGTTTGACACTGATAGCATATAGTTGATAAGAATATTGTGTTCATATTCACATACTGCATATGCTCATTTATGTATAAATAAAATTTCTTTTCAGTGGTCAACGTCTGAACCTTATTATCTTATTTTCACTGAGACGATTTCACAAAATTTGGAACTTTGTGTTCCTCTCGAAGATATGTCCATGAAACATGAGTTAAGGGTCAATTTCGCCAAGCCCATGGTAAATCTATGTACAGAAAGTCACGGGTAAATGTTTCCAAGCCTATGGTAAATCTATGTACAGAAAGTCACGGGTAAATGTTTCCAAGCCCTTGGTAAATCTATGTACAGAAAGTCACGGGTAAATGTTTCCAAGCCCATGGTAAATCTATGTACAGAAAGTCACGGGTAAATGTTTCCAAGCCCATGGTAAATCTTTGTACAGTGAGTTACGGGTCAATGAAGGCAAATCACTGTACTGATTATTACTAGTAAATGTCACTAAGCCCAATGTAACTCATTTTACTGCCAATGATGGGTATACGTTTCCAAGCCGAAGGTAAATCATTATACTGAAAGTCATGGGTCAATTTCTCCAAGCCCCTGGCAAGTCACTGCCCGAGAGTCACAAGTAGACGTCTTCAAGCCCAAGGTAAATCATTTTACTGACAGTCACAGGTAAATGTCTGCATGCCTAAGGCAAAATCTGTTTACAGAGAGTCAGGGTTTAATTCTCCAAGGCAACGTTTGATAATTTTACTGACAGTCACTAATCAATTTCTCTAAGCCCAGAGTAAATCATTTTACTGACATTCACGGTTAAATGCCTCGAAGCCCAGGGTAAATCATGTTACTGACACTCAAGTTTAATTTTCTGCAAGCCCAAAGTAAATCACTTTACTAACAGTCATACTTAAGTGTCTTCAAAGCTAGATTACAGCTCATTGTACGGATATGAAAGGGTATGTTTCCTTAAGTCTGAGACAAATCATTGTGTGGCGAGTGAATTCGCTTTTATATAGCGAATGCACTAAGTGCAATCTACAGAGGGAATTACAAATATTGAACATCCTAAGAAATTATATTTTCCCCAGCCTTGCTGGTTAAAGGAGAGGATTCGGGGTTTGCCCACATCTGATTTCCAACTGTTAATATATTGTATACTTAAATGTACTAAAGTTTCCTGACACAACTGACCAACTTCAGTCTACTGGTCAGTGCCTGATTTGAAAATACAAGTAGGAAGTCCTACAAAGGGGGAAGTAACTCTTGAGTTAATTCTTCTACTGTACATTTAGCCTTTAAACTTCCTAACTAATTTATTATTAAAATTGCTAATAAAAAGCAATAAAGAAATGTTTAGAAATTTGATATTAATATTACTTGAACAAAGCAATTGCGAAATGGAAAGAAACAGCTGTCCAGATCGGCTCGTCACACATTGTACGAAGGAAGAGTCAAGGGTAAATGCATTCAAGTTTAGGGTAAATCGCGCAATCGTTTTCTTGTCGGCCCTGAAAGCGTCGATTCCAATACACTTTTTAATAAAGGACTATCCCATGCCAATGGCGCAGCGGACATAGAGTGCTAGACTGATGTTTTTAATGGACTTTTTTTTACTCCATAGATGTCTGCCAGTACCTAATTCTATTTTAGGATGTGTCGACCTGGGAGGCAAGGTCAATTTTTTGTTTATCCATCCCTAGCATATTCGAACACAAGAGCTTTGGGCTGACAGGCAAGTTTATGCCACTACTCTACTAGGGTTCCCATATAATCCTCACTGAGATAAATATTTATAAATGTTTTTAGCTCCAAGGACGACTCAGTTTAAAATCAGCTCTGTTTATTTGTTTGTTTGCTTTAGTAACCAGAAGCCATGAGTTGTTAACCCTTAGGCTCGGTATTATGGATATCGCAACCTTTCAGCCTTGATTCCATTGTAAAACCGTAAATCTGTGAGAAATGTGGCTTTTCTGCCTACCCCCGGGAGTGAACCCGGACCACAAGGAGTTCGTCACCCGCTCACCGCGCAACCCGGTTAAGCCAACTACGATAGAGAGACGGGCAAAATCAGCTCTAAGAAATATCATGGGAAATAAAGGCGGCGGCTTAGCTACGGACAACACCTTGAACTGACTGACATGAAAAATATTTTAGCACAATATGCCCTAAGGAAGCCACGACAAGGTTGTGGCTAGACACAAATCAGCCCTAAGATTTTCTTTTCGAAGCTGTATAGTTTTAAAATTTACCTTGGCTCCCAGGTCGATCCAGACTTCACTGAGTATCTGAAATGTTGTTGATAGTAAAGGAGATATGCGTAATGTAAACTAGATAACCTGACTAGGGCCGAACAGTATGATTCACCGTAATGTGAACTAGATAACCTATCTAGGGCCGAACAGTATGATTCACCGTAATGTGAACTAGATAACCTGTCTAGGACCGAACAGTATGATTCACCGTAATGTGAACTAGATAACCTATCTAGGGCCGAACAGTATGATTCACCGTAATGTGAACTAGATAACCTGTCTAGGGCCGAACAGTATAATTCACCGTAATGTGAACTAGATAACCTATCTAGGGCCGAACAGTATGATTCACCGTAATGTGAACTAGATAACCTATCTAGGGCCGAACAGTATGATTCACCGTAATGTGAACTAGATAACCTATCTAGGGCCGAACAGCATGATTCACCGTAATGTGAAATAGATAACCTGTCTAGGGCCGAACAGTATGATTCACCGTAATGTGAACTAGATAACCTGTCTAGGGCCGAACAGTATGATTTACCGTAATGTGAACTAGATAACCTGTCTAGGGTCGAACAGCATGATTTACCGTAATGTGAACTAGATAACCTGTCTAGGGCCGAACAGTATGATTTACCGTAATGTGAACTAGATAACCTATCTAGGGCCGAACAGTATGATTTACTGTAATGTGAACTAGATAACCTATCTAGGGCCGAACAGTATGATTCACCGTAATGTGAACTAGATAACCTAACTAGGGACGAACAGTATGATTCACCGTAATGTGAACTAGATAACCTGTCTAGGACCGAACAGTATGATTCACCGTAATGTGAACTAGATAACCTATCTAGGACCGAACAGTATGATTCACCGTAATGTGAAATAGATAACCTATCTAGGGCCGAACAGTATGATTTACCGTAATGTGAACTAGATAACCTGTCTAGGGTCGAACAGTATGATTCACCGTAATGTGAACTAGATAACCTATCTAGGGCCGAAAAGTATGATTCACCGTAATGTGAACTAGATAACCTGTCTAGGGCCGAACAGTATGATTTACCGTAATGTGAACTAGATAACCTGTCTAGGGCCGAACAGTATGATTTACCGTAATGTGAACTAGATAACCTGTCTAGGGCCGAACAGTATGATTTACCGTAATGCGAACTAGATAACCTATCTAGGGCCGAACAGTATGATTTACCGTAATGTGAACTAGATAACCTATCTAGGGCCGAACGGTATAATTCACTGTAATGTGAACTAGATAACCTGTCTAGGGCCGAACAGTATGATTCACCGTAATGTGAACCAGATAACCTATCTAGGGCCGAACAGTATGATTCACCGTAATGTGAACTAGATAACCTGTCTAGGGCCGAACAGTATGATTTACCGTAATGTGAACTAGATAACCTGTCTAGGGCCGAACAGTACGATTTACCGTAATGTGAACTAGATAACCTGTCTGGGGCCGAACAGTATGATTCACCGTAATGTGAACTATATAACCTATCTAGGGCCGAGAAATATGATTCACCGTAATGTGAACTAGATAACCTGTCTAGGGCCGAACAGTATGATTCACGGTAATATGAACTAGATAACCTATCTAGGGCCGAACAGTATGATTCACCGTAATGTGAACTAGATAACCTGTCTAGGGCCGAACAATATGATTTACCCCATGCACCATCGCCGTTAAAAAAGACCTTCAATTATTTATCCTCCCAGTTCGACTTAGCCTTGAGTGGGCACCATGAACAGTCCTGGGAGGTAATGGCAGCCGGCGTGAAACTGACAAGCATCACCCACCAAGTGCAGATTAGTCTATACACAATAGGTCTGGCCCTATATGCCCAGAGCAACAGAAGGAGTGGAAAAGGGTCCTTTAGGTTTCTTTAATTTACTTACCATCGCCGTTAAAGGGACCTTCACTTATTTACCCTCCTAGTTCGACCCAGCCCTAATTAGGTACCATATAAAGTCCGGGAAGTAGATAAATACGGCCGGCGATGCTGAGCACAGAACCTAACGAGTGCCGACTGTTCTATAACATATAGGCCTAGCCTGATATGCCAAAAACTGAAGGCGTCGAAACGGGTCCTTTACATTAACTTATTTACCAAATGCCAGTTGTGCAACTGGCCTGGAAAAGTTTGTTTATTTCTAAAATATCAGTTCTGGTTTTACAAGACTCGCTTGGTACTGCTGTGTCATGTGTAAACATCGGTTGACTCGGGGACGTTTGGGGTTCAACACTCGCACACGACTTCCACGTGAAACATTCATTGTTGTGTCCTGTAAGGTTGTTTTACCCGGTACATTGTTTATTCGTCATCATTACCTAACACCGTTAATATTGCCTACCCACAGTTGGTTGTCCCACAGCTTGGTTACTCCCATACATTTCACGGGAATTTTGTAGTCTCATGTTTAGTGTGTAGTCACGGACGTGGAAGAAGGATACTTAAACATTCCTCTAGCGTGAAAATGTATTTTAAAAGCGACTTCATTTCATTACTGTAAATTTATCCTTATTTAAGATAAATACTGCAAAAACTGAAGTAATGCGCGTCAGCAGAATTCCTAGTCCGTTACATATCGAGTTGAATAGCACTACTGGTCCGCAGCAAGTTAAAGAACTTAAACATAAATATCTGGGAAGTATGTTCTTAGAAGGCGGGAGAATAGAAAGGGAAAAAGATGCAAGATGCCAGCGAGCCAAAAAACTTATATACCAACTGACACTGTTATTAGGACATCCAAACATAAGTATGAGCCCCAAGACACAGGTTATAACAGCATATTCACACACAGGCTAACCTACGTAAAACTGATACCTGCGAAATGAGTTGCCTGAGAAAAACCGCCAACTTAACCGTCAGAGACGAAGTTAAAAATGGAGGAAAAACGCAATGCGACAAATTCATGGAGATCAAATGATTTGATCATTTAGTAAGAATGCAGCCAAAACCACTATCAATGCGGGTATTACACATGATAAGATCTGAAATGAAAGCAAGAGGCCGCTCTAGTAGAAAATGGATTAATGACATTAAAGAGCTTCTACATCGACAGTAACCTGTCTTGCCCACAAAGCAATGGATCGAAAGCTGTTTCTCCCTAAAAAACTTAACAGCAAAAGTGGAAACTGATGATGAGGAATTACCCTTGTTTATAAATGCATAGGAGGAACCATTAGCCGGTACACACAAATTCCCGTTTAAAAAGCAGATGTTCATGCAACCATCAGAAGAATAGGTCGAATTCGATAGAAACAAACAATAATTACTGGGGTTATGGTAAGACTGCGAATGAAAAGAGAGTTACTAAAATATTTTCGTTATAGTCATAGACACGAAACTCCTTAACAAATCATCCTGATGTGAGGGGTTTGAATGTAAGCAGCACAAAAATATGGACAACCATGCAAGTGTAAAGACATCATCAAGAGATCAGAAAACGTAGTGTTGGAGTGTGTACAACTAGGACAAGATACCGAAAGTATTGTAGATACATTGCAGCCGAACTTCACTGTGGAGAAGAAAACTGCTAGAGTACTCGTAGCTTGAAAGCCAGAACCAGGATAAAGAAGGTACTTATCAGAGAACTGCTATTTGTAGATGATGCAGCAATGACCACCCACTCAGCAGAGGAGCCGCAATATTTACTATCTGCATTTTCTCGTGCATGCTGTGAATTTATACTAACAATTAGCACAAAGAAGACAAAGATTATGGCGCAAAGTGTTCATGACAAACCTCTAGTCTACATTGATGGCGAAGAACAGGACACATTTGACCATTTTACCTGAGATCCACAGTAAGTACCAAACTACAGCTGGACCAATAAATCAACATCAGGATAGGTAAGGAAGCCAAAACAATGAGCAAATTAATAAAAAGAGTTAGGGAGAACAAAAAGCTCACAATAAAAAAAAAAATCTTATCTATAAGAAATAGTTCTCCCCAGTCTTCTTTGCAGCAGTGAAACTTGGTCAACTTATTCGCACCAGAATGTTCAGTGTTTAATTAAGAATGTGCATTAAAGCACTCGGGATACCCCAGTAGCGCCCCGACTCCATCTTTAGCAGCAAACGAAGAGTTCCAATTCCGATGGCACCAGTAACTGTCTGATTGTATATCTGTCTCGCCCTTTCCTTAAGTGTTGAGCGTCGACCAGATGATCCCCTTGCGCCAGAAGAAGTGGCTCAATAGTTTTTACGTGCCAGGTCCTAAAACAAGACTAAAGTCCATAACTGGACGAACCACAAGAACACACTGACCGACTTTATAGCTAAGTAGAAGAAGAGGCAGAAGAAGCAGAAGAAGAAGAAGAAGAAGAAGAAGAAGAAGAAGAAGAAGAAGAAGAAGAAGAAGAAGAAGAAGAAGAAGAAGAAGAAGAAGAAGAAGACATTGAGGAATAACTCGAATTTTGTTTATATATATATATATATATATATATAGTCATTTTTCAAATGGAGACTACGCCTCATTAAACTCTCAAAGGTTTAGGGCAACACGAATATGACACTACTGTAGGAAAGAAGGAAACACTGGGATAAATGACTTGTTTTTCGTATTGTGTAATAACTTACTTTGAAAGGAGTGAATTAAACATGAAAAGAAAAAGTTTGATCAATAGAATATTTGCAGTGATAAAAAGTTATAATGCAGAGAAGGAAATGGACTGGAAGATTATCCGTGGAAGCACATGACTGAAGTTGATGGTCAAAAGGAGCAAATATCACAGCCATGCTGCACACAGACACAAAACAATTATGCGCAATGCACACCTAACCCATCCCCGTTCGTACATATGAGTGTGTGTGTGTGTGCCCGCGCGTGTGTGTGTGTGTGTGTATGTGTGTGTGTGTGTGTGCATTATGCCCCTTTCGCCCTTCATTACTTTCTTAGTCACTGTTTAGTGGATTATTAGCTCCTCATACGTTTGTTGGCTTCAATTGACATAACACTCTTGTCTGCACTCAATGTAATCTTCTATCCTGTTCATACACTCAACCATTTTAGCCTAATATTTACTTTAACTTCTGTTTTCTATGCCCTATTATTTTAAACTCCTCCTACCCAAACATGAGTCGCTGTGACAGAGGAGCTAGCGGCTCGCCGCGGATTGACATAATTATACTGTTATTTAATAATTAGCAAACAAGCACAATCAAGGGTATGAAATTGATATGTGCAATACTTTTTTCACCCAGAGTACTTTTCTTAACAGTACTTATAGCACTAATGAATATGTATCCTTAGGTACAAACAGCACAAACAAATTTGTCCGGTTTCATTTTATTGGATGAAATCAATTCCTTATCATTGCGTCTTTTTCTTGGTAACTATTTGAAAATACATCACACATATTTCTAATTACTGCATGCAACAACGCGTATAAGTATCATGAATGGTATATTATTTTTAAAGTAATTAAAGCAAATTAAAAAAGACCATATAACTGCAAATTGCTGAGCAACATAAACATATCAAACACAAAAATCCCCATATAGATACCGGATCTCGTTGTTCAAAACTGTCTGGAACAAGACTAAAGCCCAGAATTAGATGAACAACCAGAAGTTTCTGCCAGAGTTTACAGCCAGTGTTCGCGAAGCAAAAGCCAGTTTACAAAAATTAACACAGACTGTACAACTGCAAATATCATATAAGAAGTGGATAGGAACAAACCAGAAGTTTCCGCAAGAGTTTACAGCCAGTGTTCGAGAAGCAAAAGCCATCATTTGCAAAAATTAACACAGACTGTACAACTGCAAATATGCATAAGAAGTGGATGAAAAACGTATAAGTATCATATGTATATTATTTTAAGAGTTTTAAAGCAAATTTAAAAAGCAATAACTGCAAAATTGCTGAAACAGCCACATATCAAACACAAAAATCCCTATAACACGGACCGTTCAAAACTGGAACAATATGCAGCCCAGAAATAAGATGAACAACCAGAAGTTTCCGCAAGAGTTTACAGCCAGTGTTCGCAAAGCAAAAGCCAATTTATACAAATATACAGCCGGACGTGCATGTACAAAACATGGTCTCTACAATACTGCCCAGGCTTTGTGCTAGGGAGAGGAAGATCTTCATCACCGGCCTTATATTCAATATATAAGTCGTGGGATGCAATTTTTTTTTATTTGAAGCCCCATCCTGGCTTCTCCCCTCTCTCTCCCCCCCCCCTAACCGATAACTTCCAGGGGGAGGTAAGGCCACGACCGGCTCTAGCTGAACGGGCCCGTGCTGCTGACCTCACCGGGTTCGGGCTAACGATGCATTAACGCAGGTTTTCTGCATACTGGGTAACCGAGGTGAACCCCTGGGATTCCGTGAGCGTATGTCAGGGGTGCCCGGCAATAATCAAGATATAAGTCGGCTAAAAAATGTGAAATTATTAAAGAAGGCAGGTAGGTACTTAAAAGTTAAAATGTAAGTTGTCTTTCCTCGCCACTGTCGAAAATTTTATTTCTTGTTTGAGAACCGCTGGTTTTCCCGTCCCCCCCCCCCCCCGGTGACGTCAGCCACCGGCCCGTCAGCTTGAGGGGGAGGTAAGGCTAAAGGGGAGGGGGATTTTTCCCTTTCCGAGTGCATCGTAAAAGCGCGCTTGTTGGCACCTTTATGATTTGTTTACCGCGCGTCAGCAGACTTCATTGTTGCCGCGTCTAGTTGCAGCAGTTTTCATCTATGCTTGCCGTTTGTTCCAGTCGTGAATTTTTTACAATAAATAGCATCTGTACGAGACTAGGAGATCTGACTGCCTTCCTGCAACAGCATAGCATTCTGCACAGAACGAGACGCTGCAGAAACAACTATCAGATAGATGGTATATTATCGCTGTCGGAAAGACACACAATCGTTCGCCGGTGTCAAAAGTCCCCCGTAGTCTGGACATACTTGTACGGCAGATTGAGGACCTCTTTCCGGCGACTATACCGCCACCGCCGAGAGTATCCCACTCGCCGCTACGCTCACCGCGGAGCGTGGCTAAACAAGATGGCTGGGACTCATGAACAGCAGCTACTGCAATCTCCTGCGGGATTTCTCCTTTTATTTGCTTGTGAGTACCAGCCATCTTGTTTAGCTCCCTCCGCGCGTAGCGGCGCGGGGATAATCTCGTCGGTGGCGGTATAGTCGCCGGAAAGAGGTCAGCAGTTTACATGTGACTGAGGCCCTGTTAGAGTATATTTTCACCCTTGATAATTTTGGACCGTTATTCGGAGGATAGCCACACACACAAAAAAATTACAAAAAACAAAAAAATGAAGTAACGCAGCACCTTTTATTTATAAGGCGGATATGATATCAATTACGCTACACATTCACATGACAAAATAATATAAATACATGACCAGTATTGTACACCGGGCAATTGCGCATCAACAAGCAGCCGACTGCGCACCAACAGATATATATATATATATATCATACAGATATATATATGCCATATATATATATAAACCACACCCAAAAAAAACACTAGAAGAGAAACAACAGCATCAGCACACTTGCACTCCTTGAAATAGTGGACTGTCAAGTCAGCTGTGGAATTCCCACGGATTCCCCGTGTTTGGGGTGCGTAAAAAATTATTGTGCCAAAAAAAATATATATGACCCTTTTTTAAACCAACGACACATACAATACTAGACTCATGCTTGTATAAGTTAAGTTTAGTTGAGTCAAGAATTCACATCCCAGCACTCGGGGCATTCCCTTGCCTGCTCCGTCCTCATTTTCAGCGGTCGGCGAGGAGTTCTGATACTGATGGTACCGGTCACAATATGGTTATATGTCCGTCCCGCCTTTTCTGTGAGTGTAGTGAGCCGGCAAGACCCTCTGGTTACACCCATGTGCCTCATTCTTTTCAGGCCATACTAATCCTGTTTCTCTACTTATTTCTTTGCTTGTTCCCAAAAGGCCTTGACCACATCTGCCTTGTCATGTATCAATTCACCACTGAGTGGTGCAGATCCAACCAGTCTGTCCGCCTGTCTATTGCCCACTACGCCGGCTGGCCTGTAGAAAAGATCATATTTGTATAAATGAATTTGTAATGTGTTTAAGATCACGCCTGCCGTATTTATTTCTCATCTATGACTTGAAACTATTATGCTTGTATTTTGTGCTTAGGGTAGGAGAGACTTTATAGCTGGTCTGATTTGGCCTTGGAATAACCGAGACAGCAGTAATCAGTTACAGCTTATATAAATATGTATGCAAGTGGGGCATAAATGATACATGTGTTAAAATGTACGTGCTGTTTTTCCTCTACAAGATGCTACTAAAGGTTTGGCACCTCGAAAATACAAAATGTTTTTTTTTTCGGATGGCAAACCAAGAGGACAAATATTCAGATGCCCCGTTCAACCTTCAAAGACGTTATCATTAGGGCACCTGTTACGACTAAACTATCCTGGTGTAACCTGCAGTCCTTTGTGGTTAAGGAATAGTACATTAGTACTGAGAGGGATTAAATGAAACAGGAAGCCAAAGATCGTGTTACATGGAGGGAGCTAATATTAAAGATAATAGGAATAAAATAGCAGACTGTTTCGCTTCTATGTTTTTTTTTTTTTTTTTGTTGCTTCCGACAGCGCTTTGCTAATGTAATTTCGACAAATGAACGAGAATGTGTGCTTTCGCTGCCTTAGCTATCGAGTTTAGTGCTTGGTGCAGCCATGTTAGCTGTATTTTTCATATTTAATTCTTTATGTGTGCAACGGTTGTGTCGTGGTTTTCAAGAAAGCTGATCGTCGGTTTACGTGTAGACTGGCGAGGTACCTTATGTTATGATTTTACTGTGTATGGCCAAATTATTGTAACCGAATACTTTCATCAACGACAAACTGCATTTCTGGTGTCGAGTGTTGGCTTGGGCGCCTCCAGCAACTGCCATTTGCATTTACTGGATTCTGCCGGGACAACTGTTTGTTCACCAGTCTGTAAAAGTGACAGTGACATTTCGTTTGATTTTAACTGGCATAGGAATGTAGCAATTACAGGGCGACGCGACTGCAGTGAAGTTCAAACCTCGACTAAGACTAAGGTACAAAAGAGAACATAACTACATACACACTGGACTGACAGCGGAACTTCTGAGAAGAAATACTTCAGATACATGTGAAGGCGACAATTGTTCTGATATCAAATCGAATATCATGGGAATTGTTTCTAAACGGCTAGGATATCTTTACTGTCGCTCTCGAAATGTGATTCCCAAGTCTGCCTATAGCACAGTCTGTCGTTTGAAAAGACCGAAAGGTGCTAAAAAATTAATTTTTAGAATTTTCTTCCCTTATAATCTTCCCCTTTATTAACTTTTTATCAGTAAATTTCAACTCAGTAGAAAAAATGCAACAAAAGTACTATAATTGTTTAAACATGTGTATCTTAAAGAGTTAAAGCTGAAATAGGTGTGTGTGTGTGTGTGTGTGTGTGCGTGTGTGTGTGTGTGTGTGTGTGTGTGTGTGTGTTTGTGGATAGTTTAATTTCAATAGCATAAACGAGTCAACGAAATTCATAACACGCAAGTGAACTGGCAAGATTTGTCCCGTTCACATTTATAAATTCTTTAGCACTGTTAAAATCTGGCTCAAGGATTTTGCAAACGTAAGGATTAGCAATGTAAGTTTGTATACATAATGTAGAGGGATTGTGCTGCAGCTAGTGTATGATTTATTAAGTTGCGTTTGTTATACTTTCTATTGTACTGTAAAGTGTGAAGGGTCGTGAGATCGAAATTTTTGGACATTTTTTCTATCTGTGCATTGTCGTAAGATCAAAGTTTGCCGACATTATTTTTGAATGTGTATTGTCGTAAGATCACAATTTGGGGACAATATTTCTGTTTGTGCATTGTCGTAAGATCACAATTTGGTTCATTATTTTTAAATGTGCATTGTCGTAAGATCACAATTTGGGGACAATATTTATAAGTGTATATTGTTGTAAGATCAAAATTAGAGGACATTATAATTAAGTGTTGTACTTTATGTGATAAGCGGCCCACAACGAGAGTCAACCCCCTTCCAATTTGATGCCTCCATCTGGTGTAGCGCTTGCAATATATCGCACAGATTCCAGGCAAAGTTAGTCGTATTTTATTCCCTGTTGTCAGCGGGAGGCCATATCGCGTCTACTACGCTGTGAACTTTTAACGGTTCCAAAACATATACAACTGGGCCTAACCCCAACACCTCTACTCCACAGCCACGAGTGTATTCAGCCTCTATTATACTCTGCCTACAGACATGCGACCTATAATGCACCCTTGCGACGACACTCTCATTGTGGGCCGCTCAACGTGATTAGAACCCTAAGTGTTTTTCTAAGTTTGGTTTTGAAACACTGGTCTCGCTACCGACCGCCCATATACACTCTAGCTCACTTCTGATTGGTCAGCGTCGAGCCATGCGACTTTGGACCACTTTAACAGGGGTATTCCACAATATCTTTAACATCGCATGTTGTATATTTCACCTTGCCAGAGGGTTTAACACTCCAAAAACATCGACAACTGGGTCTAACACACAATCCCTTTAGAGAGTGATGAAACCTATGTCACAGGCTTTCTCTTTCTAAAAACTTAAATACTAGACAACTACAGACGGCCACACTCATAACCTCAATTACGGTAGAATAGTCCAACAAACTTATCAATCGAATTGGCCTACTTTTCGTAGGGAAACCAACGTTTCAATAACTTTAAGTTGATACATTTCCACTGGCTGGTTTCGTGGTCATATTGGCACATCGGGGTGAGGGGTTGGAAAAAGAGGCGTGGATGTAATAGACAATGTCCTTTTACAAACAAAAGGCGACTAATTACGGATTTTCAGAAATTATATCTGGTGCGTCGAAAGGCACATAAATCACAGCTATTGACTACAACACAGCGTGCCAACCAGTAGTTAAGGGCGAACGAACAAGAAGAGGAAGCAGTGGTCATGTCATGAGATCAAATTTAGATTCATCATCATCATAAACCACTTCTGCCATTAAGCGACGTGGGGAGGAATAATTTGCGATCCAGTGCTCGTTGGCTGCCAGTGGCTATTGTCATGCAATGAAGGCGTAGAGTGTCTTTAATGTTGTCGATCCATGTTTTCCGTGGCCGTCCTTTTGTTCTTGTAGCTGATCTTCTGAGATGTAGTGCTTGTGATGGTATCTGATCTTGCTGCATTCAAATTAGATGGCCAAACCACTTGATCTGCTGTTTCCTGATGAATCTAGTACAAGGTGTCGTTCCCACAATTTGCCTGATAGATTCCTTATTCACTCGATCTCGTATGGTTAGGTTGGCTGCTTTTCTCAGGCACCTCATCTCGCAGGTGGTAGTTTTGCGTATATAGGCTTTAGGCAGTGTCCATGTTTGGCACTGGTAGCTTAATGTTGGAATAAATATGCTATTAATAATCTGTCTCTTTGCATTCATAGTTATGCTTGGATGTCTTAATAAAGGTGACAAATGGTATATACGTGCACTTGCTTTCTGACATCTGATTTCTCTTTCTCTGTCAGTTCTACCATCTTCTGTAGGTTATTTTCTCTAAATGTTTATGTCATGAAATCAGTATTTGAGGACGATAAAGTTAAGTGTTTCATGTCATGAGACCAATATTTAGAGACACATTTTTCTAGGTGTTTCATGTCATGAGACCAATATTTAGAGACACATTTTGAGGTGTTATGTCAAGTGACCAATATTTAGAGACACATTTTGAGGTGTTATGTCAAGTGACCAATATTTAGAGACACATTTTGAGGTGTTATGTCAAGTGACCAATATTTAGAGACAAATTTTGAGGTGTTATGTCAAGTGACTAATATTTAGAGACAAATTTTGAAGTGTGTTCTGTCAAGTGACAAATATTTGGGCACAATAGTCTAGCAGTGTCATGTCATGAAACTAGTATCTTGGGACACTATTTCTAAGTGTCTCTTGTCATGAGAAACATTTTTTTGGGAGAGTAGGTTAAGTTCTGTATAGATCTTGTATGTACAGCTTTTTTTAATGTACGTTCATGTTCTGTAACGTTTCATATTTTGCCTGTTGTAGCTATTTTATCTTCATAAAAGTCGAGACACACTGCATAATATTAATCTTCATTCATTAAGCCTAAGGCATGGTGTCTTCCTCGCGTGCTAGAGGTCTCGGGTTCAAGCCGCGGTGAAAGCTGAGATTTTTTTTACGTAGACTTCTAGTAATTTCCCCCTGGTCTCTGGGTAATAAGACCGGACGTCCGTGTGTATTGTTGCACATTTAAAGAATTTCTTGGCAGTTGGATTTCGAAAAAAGTATCCTAGCGGCACTGCCTGAGCAAAATTTAGATTTAGAAAGCTATCCAATGTATTTAAGGATCATCGCCGGCGCAACAAAGTTCGTGCACTGCGCTTAAATTTTTCAGACTCAGGCTTGAGTTACAAGAAAACGGGGCACTTATGGGTTACACCCGTGTGCCGTGATGTTGATCAATATAACCAACATAAAAATAAACACAGGTTTATCCAACACGGAAATAGTGCGAATAGAAACACATGACCTTTACGCCCTCAGGTCTGAAAAGAAGTGGTTAGATATGGCATCTTAATGTGTGGATCCAGTGGCCACATTATTAAGGAGGGCAGGAATAGACTCACAGCTTCATGGAACGAGACTGAAGTCTAGTCGAGGAGGAAACAACATAACTTTTTGCTGGTTCTAAATGTGGTGTTAGCACTGGCATTCCATCTTTTGCCAGGTCTCTGTGATGTGTCCTCCCCCCCCCCCCCCCTCCCCCCCCCCCCCCCCCCCCCCCCCACCCCCCCCCCCCCAACCCCCTCCTCCTCCCTTTTCCCCCAGCGTAGCGCTCTACGGCAGTTGGTAGGATGTATTCTTTTGAAACCATTTTATCTGTCTAAACTTGCTCAATACTAAAAGAACAATTTCAATTAACAGAGATCCATTAAAGAATCATAGTGTAAGAACACACCACCATGTTTAAACCGTATACGAAGGAAGAGGACAGCTATACCTGCACGCTGAGCCTAGAGGTACAACAAAAAGCCAAAAGGGAGTTAAATGAGGACCCAAAAACTCGACTACTGGAGGTCAAAAGTTTGAGAACTCGACTGCAAAAGGTTCCAGGTATGGGGTTAAAATGTTCTACCATTAGTGGTCTAAAAAAAACTGTATAAACCATGTAGTTAGTTAGTTTTGTATCCTTTATATGACGTTGCAAACCAATCCTCGCATTTGTTGACTGCGGTTTTAGTAAGCACATTTTACGTTCAATATATCTTCTTCTTCTTCTTTCGTTCGCATGAAATAAATTGTCTATATCTGCAAAGCCGTCTCTTGTATGAATTTCACTGTCTTTTGTAATTCACTAAGCGGCCCGTAAAGTTTGACTTCCACAAGTGTCTCTTTTGGCCAAATGTTTTGCCTGAAAGCGTTGAATATGGGACAGTCTTGAAGGATGTGATCTGTTGTTTCAGGTGCCAGTCCACAAGTACACATGGCCGATTGGCCAATCTTAAATTTGTTGTACATGTGGGAGCGAAGTCTATTGTGCCCTGTTCTAAGGCGAAGGATAATAACTTGCTCTGGTCTGTCCATAATATGGTAATCATCTTGTGCCAGTTTCGGTGGCATTCTGATTGATTTGATCATTCTCTTCTTCTGTTGATAAGAGACTGGTATGTCAGGTTGTTCTTCAGTTGCACCTTCCTTAGCTAGTTGATCAGCTTTTTCGTTTCCGGGAACTCCACAGTGGGAAGGTATCCACTGCATTACTAATTTACAGCGGTTGCCTAGTTCGGATAATAGTGTCCGTATGCTTGGTAATTTTCCAGACTGGAGTGACTGAAGTACTGCTTTTGCATCTGTCAGGAATACCACTGGTTGTGAAAAATACCCTGTATTTAGTAGTTTCTCTACCGCTATCTTGATGGCTTGAACTTCTGCATCATAGTTGTGACAGTGCTTTCCAGTTGGTAATTTGGCTGTATCCCTGGTATTATTAGGATACTCAATGTACACTCCCCGCACCTCCGTTTCTGACTGCGCTTTCTGCTGACCCATCTGTGTAAACACGGACCCAAAGGTTCTGCGGGTATTCATCATCAAGTAAACTGAGGGTGGCTGTTTTGCGCTGCACACTGTTTTGTTCTTCCTTGTCAAATACCTTTTTCGTTTTCAGTCTTGATGCATTACTATTTACAGCGGTTGCCTAGTTCGGATAATAGTTCCGTATGCTTGGTAATTTTCCAGACTGGAGTGACTGAAGTACTGCTTTTGCATCTGTCAGGAATACCACTGGTTGTGAAAAATACCCTGTATTTGTAGTAGTTTCTCTACCGCTATCTTGATGGCTTGAACTTCTGCATCATAGTTGTGACAGTGCTTTCCAGTTGGTAATTTGGCTGTATCCCTGGTATTATTAGGATACTCAATGTACACTCCCGCACCTCCGTTTCTGACTGCGCTTTCTGCTGACCCATCTGTGTAAACACGGACCCAAAGGTTCTGCGGGTATTCATCATCAAGTAAACTGAGGGTGGCTGTTTTGCGCTGCACACTGTTTTGTTCTTCCTTGTCAAATACCCCTTTCACTTCAGTCTTGATGTGTATTGGAAACTTATACTCCTCTCTCCAGGGGGTCCGTTCTGGGACAGCATTTAAGGATCTATCAGTTGCAGGTAAATCAGTGGTTTGTCTGCCGAGCCGTTTGGCCTGGTGGATAAAACTACTTCTCTTTAGTCGTCCCAAAGCTAAATTTTTGAATCTTTCATTCATAGGGTGACTGGGCATACTAAGAAACTTTTCTGCTTGTAAAAGCATCTTGGTGTCTCTGCGTTCACTTAGTGCTTGGGTCATCCCCATTTTCTCCATCACAGCTATAGGTGTTGATTTCATACTGCCTGTGGTAACTCTGAGTGCTTGATTTTGCACTTTGTCTAATTCTTGCAATGTGGTTTTTGATGCCGAACTCCATGCTGTTGATCCGTATTCAAGATGTGGTCGAACACTTTGTTGGTAAACTTTTCTAAGTATTTTCCCGCTAGCACCCCATGTGGTTCCACTTAGTTTTCTCAGAATGGCTACCCTCCTTCTGGCTTTGGTTGCTGCCTTGTTGATGTGTTTTCTCCATGTTAATCTATCATCAAACGTTACGCCGAGGTATGTGGGCTCCTTATCCTCTCTCAGGGGTACTCCATTTATGTGCATGGCGCCTGATTTTTGTTTAGGAGAAAGGGTAAAGAGAGTGGTGCTGCATTTGCCTATGTTGATGCTGACACACCATTTGTCGGCCCATTTAGCCATTGCATCTATGGCTCTTTGTAGTAGTCTGGTGGCCACTGTCGCATTTTCATTTGTACACCAGAGTACCAAGTCATCAGCATACATTGCAGCTTTAATTCCATGGGGTAGTTCAGAAAGCAGGTCGTTGATATAGACTAGGAAGAGTGTGGGGGACAGGACACCTCCTTGTGGGACGCCATGGCGCAGCAAAACTTTCTTGCTCTTAAGTCCATCTATCTGTACTCGGGATCTTCTGTTATACAAGTATGCTTTGACCCATTTGTACATACTCCCATTCACCCTGCAGTCTCTCAGTTTCTTCAGTAGACCTTCTTTCCAGACCTTGTCAAAGGCTTTCTTCAGATCTATCCATGCCGTTAGCACTAGCTTCTTTTCCTGGAAGGCATCCTCAATTTCTTGTGAAAGGTAAGTTGTCTGGTCTTCTGTGGAGTAGCACTGTCTAAATCCTGCCTGCTGCGGCGTGAAAATGTTTTCACTTTCCAAGTACCATTGGAGTCTAAGGTTGACAATACGTTCCATTGTTTTACAGAGGCAGCTGGTAAGACTGATCGGTCTATAGCTGGAGGCATCAGAACTGTCCTTTCCTGGTTTAAGCAGAGGTATTGTGATTGCTTCTCTCCATATTTGAGGAACTTTGCCACTGGTCCAACAATGATTAAAGATCTGTAGCAGCTTTATTTTGGCAGTTGTTCCAAGGTTCTTGATCATTTCGTTGGTGATACCATCAATTCCAGGTGATTTTCCCATTCTCAGCTTTGATATTGCTAATTCTAACTCGCTGGATGTAAATGCTGCCACCAGTGCCTCAGGAATTATATCTTTTTGTCTTGTATGTTGTTTGTTTTCTTGAACCTCTCGCTGTTTCTCTGGGCTGACATTAATGTTGCTGTCTTCTGCAAAGGAATCTGCAAAGTGGTCAGCTGCCTGTTTTCTTGTTAGGATGGCTCCCTCTTTGCACAGTGCAATATAACCATTTCTCCCTGTATTCTCATCATTAATTTGCTTAATTAACCTCCACAACTTCCTTGTGTCTCTTTCAAAGTTTAGGGACTTTGTCTTTTCCTGCCAGCTTCTCCGTCTAGCCTGCAGTTTGGCTCTTTGAAATTTGGCCTTTGAATGTTGGTAGTTGTTAAACTGCTCTTGACAAGGTCTGGTCTCAGCCTGTTTTCTTTCTGTTTCCATATTGTTGTGCAGTTGCTCCAGATCGCAATTCCAGTACGGTTTGTATTGTTTACGCGCACCTCTTGGAACTGCTTCTAGGGCTGCCTGCAGTATGTGTTTGCTCAACTCTTGGACTACTTTTTCTACGTCATTATCTGTGTTAAGATTTTTCCAGCAGAACATTTGTGCGAAGCTGATATAACTTCCAGTCTGCCTTCTTAAAATTCCACCTTGGCAGTGTGCTGCTCTCTCTTACAGACTGGCTTTCGATAGTTAGAAAGACTGGCCGGTGGTCACTGCCTCCTAGTTGCTTCCCAACAGTTCTGGTAACATTCAGTTCCATGTCTGCTGAGTGAAAGGCTAGGTCTGGTGTCGAGGTGGTATGCCATGCTCTAGAGTAGAAGGTTGGTGGGTCGGTTGGCTTATTTACGAGGATGAACCTATTCTCATCCTGCCAGTCCTCTAGTTTCTCTCCTCTCTGGTCCATATGATCGTAGCCCCAACTTTGGGAATGGCTATTAAAAATCCCCACAAATGATCATTTTTTCATTTATTAGTACAGTATCCAGTGCCTGAGGGCGGTCGCTCGGACAGTAATAGTTGGTCAGATGTAAATCTGTATTTTCTAACTTGAGCTCAAGAGTTTGATACTCAGCACCTTCCATGTATGTTTCAATCCGGCCCGCAAGGATGTTATTTTTGACCAGGGTAAGAATTCCACCTTTTCTCCTGTCTTTGCGGTCAGATCGGAAACACTGGTAGCCTCTGATCTTAAAGGCCATATCTTGTTTGAGATACGTCTCTTGTAGGCAGCATACATGTATCTTCTCTTCGTTCAAGACGTTTTCTAATTCTAATTTCTTGGTATGTACTCCCTCCGCGTTCCAGTGCATTATTTTAAAGCTAGCTGTATTTTCTGCTTTTCTAGTTCTACGGGGCATGAGGGGGAGGCTTCGAGTATTTGAAGCTGGACTCTTTCTTCTTGTCGTAGGCCGGTAAATCGAACCACGTGTACGTGAGTGGGTCTCATGGTGGAAATCAAACTTATTAGCAGATATAGAAATATTCCCTGTTGCGTTTGTGCGTGGCATCCTGATTGCTGTGGTGCGCCTCCTGGCTGGTTGCCTCCGACTTCAGCACCTTGTTATGCTAGAGTAGACTGGGGTCTTACCAGTGGACTCCCATGTTTATAATGGGAGCGTGGCTCCTACGCGGTTACATTATCGGAATTAGGACACGGCCGCCGCCGTGGCTATTTTGTGGGAATAATTCCGTTATAACACCCCTAAACCACATAATGCGTGTATCCACGAACAAGAAAATATCCATCGTCAATTAATTAGTAATAATCGCACTCTGTTATCAAGAGAAAAACACCGATTAAGTGAAAATTTTAGAATAAAATCGTGTGTCGCCGCAGACACGTCCTCACGCTGCCATTTCTAAACCGGAAGTCCCGTTCAATATATAATATATTATATTTCATTGCTTATTTACAGACGGCTCTCAATACCATTATCGATTTCAACGCAAAGCAGTCTGCTGCCGAATCGCCAGTAGCTGGAATCGAACTAGGTATCTCAGAATTACGAGCTAAGCTCGCAAACCCCCAAGGTAACAGTACCTACTACCTATAGTAAACAAAGTAAATGCTAATCGTTCAGACAAAGATATATTTAACGTTAAACCACAGAAGTTGCTAGCACATTTGCTTTTTGACTGAAACCCATGGGTACCCGGAAATGTTTTTGGGCACAAAGGCAGGCAATTAAAATGGGTCACTCTCATCGAATGTTAGTAAAAAGAATATATTTTTATGGTGGAAATTGAAATACCTATGTAACGTAGATTTCTAATTTACCTAATTGTGATTCTAGTAATGGAGGCGTTGACTTTGGCCGTTTTGCAGACAAAACAATTCGAAAATGGTTTGTCTTTCACGACAGAGCGTTTTGAAAACCCCATAATTTTTACTACATTCCATTGAAATGTGCACGATTTGGCTGTCATTGCATTGACCCATCACTAATGATCATATTCCACATAGTTGAACTCGAAACGGGCCACAGTAAATACCAATACTCTAAAAATGTGGTCTTCAACCTTTTTTTTTTTAGGTTGCACCCATTTTCACAACATGGCAAGCCCCCCCCCCCCCCCCCACTTCCACCCACCCCCCCCCCCACGCTTTTCTAAGTATATGTCAAGATCCCGTATGCTCCTCTTAGTATATGGCAAGACTTCCACGCTCCTCTTAGTATATGTCAAGACCCCCACGTCCCCTCACACTCCTTTTTAAATTGCAAGACCCCACGCTCCCGTCCCCACCGCAACCCCTGCATCAAAACAAAATTGGATGCAACAGAGGAAGAATTTGTTCTCAAACTATAATTAAATGCCCACATATTAAATTAGACTTTTAACATTAGATATAAAACCTGTTCATGAAAAATATAATATTTTTTAATGTTAGTATAACGTATTATTACAAAAATACATGGACTCATTTTCAAAAATGGATTGCCCCCTCCTGAGACTTGCTCCCCCCCCCCCCCCCCCCCCAGGTTGGAGACAGTTGGTGTAAAACATAGTGGTAATCACTATGTAGTACTGTTTATTTTGTGTGTGCTGATAAAGGCAACGTTCGCGTTTTGTTTGTATTTGTTATATTGTGATGCTTGCCAATATACTTTTCGTTCGGGTTTATATCTTTTCTTGATAATCAGTTGGCTGAATAATTTTCCCAGTGTGCATCGAAGCATAAATCTCTTTTCAACAGACCGACTATTCTTTAGAACTACTGTTTTCATAAAGAGAGAATCTGAAACAAACAGTATTCCCGCATATACGAGGTCCATGGCATTTGTGGAATAAACTAAAAGAACAAATTGCCACATTTTCACGAGCACCTCGAACAGTTTTTGCTTTCCCCAACACTGTATCGTTATTTCTAACAAGTTATAGGTAATAATACAAACACTCGCCCGTATCCTTAAAATACGAAATATCTGTGTACTGGCTTACTGAGTTAGAAAAACGAAACGGGGTGACCAACATAGCATAAAATGAAACAACTAATGTGTACGCTAAACAGTGCAAGACTAGCATATCATTCGATGGTACACGTAACGGTAAACTCCCCCACGTCCCGCCCACATACACACTAGCTTACTTCTAATTGGTAGTTCCTGAACCTGTCACCGTGGCACAAGGTTACGGGGGTGATCGGTAATGTCGTTGATATCGCGTGTTGTATATTTCAGCACGCTACCGCTTCTAACACTCTAAGAAATTTGGAGAAACTGGCCCTAACACAAACACCCTATGTCACAGGCATTCTCTTTCTTTGAATGAAAACGTAAATACAAGATATCATAGAAAGCAAACAACAGAGCGGGACACACCCGTAACCTCCAGGAAAGTTACCCAGCCTAACAAACTTGTGAATGACAAGTGACCTACTCTATTTAGGGAAATTAACGTTACTTTAACCCATTTGAAAAACAATCAAGTCACGCAAAATCATTACCAGGTTTGCTGCCCAGAACGGATGTCAAGTTTCTCCTACGTTTCTTACGAGCTCGTAAGTTTGACCAGGAAAGGACCTTCGAACTGGCGAAGAGATATTACGACATCCGTATGCAGTCCCCTGAAATCTTCAATGATTTGAAACCAACTCGAGTTCGTCATGTTTTTGCAGATGATTTTATTGAAGTTCTCAAACATCGGAACAACGAGGGATGTAGGGTTATCATTTGCAGACCAGGTGAGTTAACAACCTCAATGATAAATAGATAAGCTAACTGATCGCCGTAAGATGGGTTCACTAGCAGATTTTAAAATAGGTTAGCATGAAAAATTAGACACACATCTATTGACGGCGTTAGTTGGAGTTGGTAGGACAGAAGGCATGGCTTGAAAACTCCTGCGTAGATCAATATGCATTTTTGCAGGTTGACTTTAATTTCCTATGTCCTTTCGATTCTATAATTTTCAACTGCACAAAGCTACTTTTTTCTTAAAACTGCGTATTTCTTTTATTTTTTTTCCCTTAACTTATAATTTTTAACTGCACAAAGCTACTTTTTTTCTTGAAACTGCGTATTTCTTTTATTTTTTTCCCTTAACTTATAATTTCTGTTCAAAAAAAAAAAAAGTAATAGACACACGTGTGGAGATTGTTTTAAAATCAGTTTACATGGACAGCGATGCGGGAGTAGTATATTTTGATAGCCTATCCTTACTCAATGAAAAATCCGCAGCTCACGGTGCATTTAATCTGTGGATTACAGTCTGAGAGTGAAACGCCATGAAACACGTGCAGTCTGATGTTTTGAAAAGTTCCCCTCACTCAATTTACTCGAGTTGTAAAAGTAATGTTTCGCTCCCCAGATTCCGCCCCTATAACTCTATAACTTCTGATTGATAAACATTGAGCAACATAACCTTGGCACAAGATTACGGAGGTGTTTCGCAATGTATTTGATAGCCAGTGTTGTATATTTCAGCACCCTAGCGCTTTTAACCCTCCAAAAACATGGACAAACTCGTTTACACAACCTTCCCAGAGAGTGCTGCAACCTATGTCACAGGCATCCTCTTTCTCTGAATAAAAACAAAAATTCAAGACAACCCAGAAAGCACACCCGTAACCTGCTAGAAAGTAGACCAGCCCAACAAACTTATGAAGGATACGTGACCTACTTTGTTTGGGGAGTCTAACTTAAACCCAACCACTCGTTTCTGTGATGATGCTGATTGTTTGCTTTGAATGACTACTGGGTTACAAATTTTTGAAGTTTGATAGGACTTCTGTGACAGACTATATTAACTGTCCGGATAATAACCGACTGAGGTAACGAAGTCAGGCGCTGGGAGCCATGACTGGACGTTTATTTATGTGTCCTAATTTTTGAGACGTGTTGGTCTAATTTACAGGAGAGTCAGGTTATCTGAGTCTAATTTACAGGGGAGTCAGGTTATGTTCTGCTATGTATATGTCGGCGGACGAACAGCAGCTACACGTAGTGTTTTACTCGCTATTCTGAGAGATTACATATATTCTTGCGTTCTCGGACTTCAGGTAGGAAATGAGTTTACTTCAGCTGTCAGCGTTGACGGCCGACAAGGAGAACGGCGCTGCTTTTCTGCAGCAATATGGCGTGATTGCCGGTGAGAGTGTCGACACAAAAAACCTGACACCATAGTAGCTTACACAAGCGGGTCCTAAAGGTAAAGACGCATGGATGAACGGCCAATCACGGTCTCCCTCTGCCCGACTTCGTTAGTTGTACCTAGTAATCTATGAACTTCAGAGCGCCAGCTCTGATTAACCACAAAGGCCCTTAACACATACAGACACACACGCACACGTGCACACACACACACATTATATATATATATATATATACCATAGACACACACACTAACACATGCACGCAGGCACGCACGCACACTCACGTTTTTTTTAAACTTTTTTTAGATAACTGGGACACCAGTCGGTACCCGCTCATCGATTTTCTGACAGCACTGTATCTTGTAATAGCAAAGATTGCAGAGGTACGTACAATCGCATTTGTTTTACAGGTAAATAATAGGATGTGTAATAGTTGTAGTAGCAGCAGCAGCACCAGCAATAGTAGTATCATTACTACTACTATTACGACAATTACCGTTGCCAGTAATAATATTAATTTTAGTAGTGGTGATGGTGGTGGTAGTGGCGATGGTGGTAGTAGTAACAGCAGTGGTGGTGGCTGTGATGTTACTAGTAGTAGCACCAGTGGCAGCAGTAACAGCAGCAGTAGTTGTAGTAGTACTAGTAGTAGTAGTAGAAGTAGTATTAGTAGTAGTAGTAGCAGTAGTAGTTGTTGTTATGTTGTTGCAACCGTAGGTATGTTGGTGATTGTTTCTTGTTAAGTTTGTGTTTATACATTTATTCAAAAGAAAACTTTCAGCTCAAACTTACATCGAGAAGAATTTTTTTCTTTTAATCATTGACAATTTCTGCCAGCTCCGCTTAGCTCAAAATGGGTAGCAGGTAATGTCCATGGGTACAAAGGCGGACACATCACTGACTGAGGTCCGATTTGACTATAAATAATAGAAGTCTAGCATAGACATAGAGTCCCCCCCCCCCTTTTCTCTCTCTCTCTCTCTCTCTCTCTCTCTCTCTCTCACTCTCTCTCTCACTCTCTCTCTCTCACTCTTTCTCTCTCTCTCACTCTCTCTCTCTCTCTATGTATGTATGTATAAATGTATGTATGTATGTATGTATGTATGTATGTATGTATGTATGTATGTATGTATGTATGTATGTATGTATGTATGTATGTATGTATGTATGTATGTATGTACGTACGTACGTACGTATGTATGTACGTGTGTGTGTGTTTGTGTGTGTGTGTGTGTGTGTGTGTGTGTGTCTACCTTGTGTGTATGACTGGAGTGTTCCATTTGTATTTCACTCTAGGAGGAAGACACACAAGTCTGTGGAGTTCATTTGATCAGTTACCTGGAGAAACTGACCTTCAAACATGCAACCCAGATCACACCCGGCACGGCTAAGTTTTTTGTCAGCACCGTCCAGGTAAAGAGTTGTCAGCTGTTGCAGAGTTGTTGTCGGTGGTTAGTTGTTAATTCATTGTCGCTTTGTATGTTAGCTAGCTGGTTGGTTGGTTCAGTGGTGGTTGATGGACTGGTGGTTAGTTAGTCGTTGGACTGTTGTATGTATGTATAAAACAATATAACCAGATTGTGACCGGTGCCATCAGTATTTGAACTCTGCGCTGGCCGCTGAAGATGGGGACGGAGCACGCCTGGGAATGCCCCGAGTGCTGTGATATCCATTCTTGACTCAACTCAACTCTTTGGACTGTTGTTTGAAGACAGATTTTATATTAATTGCTAGATATCGTTTACAATAAAGGAATTGCTAAATACACACAAACACACACACGTATATATACACACATTATTATGTATATTCTCTTCCCAGAGATTATTAGACTTAGTCGCCACCTTTCAAGTCCAAGTCGGGTGCTCAGTCATTGCCACCAAATCTAAAGTCATGACTGAAGACACCAAGAATGCTTCCGAGTCGAATCCTGAATCAAGTCACTTCATATTTCAAGTCATTTGCAAGTTGTGCACGGGACAGTTGTTATGGACCAATCAAATGTGTCGAAAATACAAAATTGGAAATGACAGTTCGAAAAACTCACCAACTATACATACAAGCGGAAGAAGTCGAATGTGAAAGCCTTATATATTGAAGCAGTAGGAGTCGTACATTGAAAGCTTCAAGTCGCTAGTCGAGTCGCAAGTCGTTAATTTCGCAACTTGAAGCCAGACTACCAAGTTGCTCGACTCGAGTCCCGACCTCTGCATCTTTCAACTTCTCTCTTTATGTGTCAGTCTGTCGCTCTTAATCCTGTACTCTCTCTCTCTTTCTCTCTCTCTCTTTTTTTTCCTCACACACACACACACACTCTCTCTCTCTCTCTATCTCTCTCTCTCTCTTGCTCTCGCTCTCATCCCCATAAAGAGACGTCAAACTTCCACGTGTCTAGTCTTTCATATTTTTAAGTGACTTCTGTATTTCTTCTTCTTCTTCTTCTTCTTCTTCTTCTTCTTCTTCTTCTTCTTCTTCTTCTTCTTCTTCTTCTTCTTCTTCTTCTTCTTCTTCTTCTTCTTCTTCTTCTTCTCGTTCACCGGCTGTGAATTCCGGCGGAACGTACTGGTAGTTCGTCCATCTGGACTTTTGGCTTTTGCCTGTACCTGAGTTTTGCGTCTACATCCGTTTTACTGGCTTATTTGTTTGCCATTCCCTGCTTCATCGGCAGACGTACTCTGTCTTCAAGGGAACTTGTGTATTTGTTGCAGGATGTTCTTCCCATGAGACTGAAGAGATTCGACTTCGTGAAGCAGCCAGCCATCTGGGATATCGTCTTCACTGCCTGCAAACCATTTATGAAGAGTAAGCTATTGAGTAGAGTAAGTGAACTGTAACATTATTCCTTTTATAGTCCATGCTGTGGGGCGTTGGTTGTCTCATAATCCACAATCGTCTGTTTCGTGAATTTTTTATCAGTTCTGTCACATATGATCTTCCATATCATAATGCCAGACTGCCCAGCATCTTCTCCATCTCCGCTGCTTCTCCTCTCCTCCAGCTTTCCGACTGCCACGATGTACTTCAGTTTCCTCTTTCTCATGACATGACTCAATAATGTAGACTGTCTCTTTTTTCATATGGGCAATTAGTTCTTTTCGTGAGTCAGTTTCTTTTAACATATTTTAATCTGTCCAGGGTATTCATGATTCACTTCCGTATATCAGGACATAATTTATATAGCTTTAAAAAACCTACTTTGAGTATTTTACAAAGAAAAGTTATGTCTGCAAACCAATCGTTCAACGTAAATGACGTTAGAGGGAGTTCAAGAACTGCCTTGTCCGGTAGGTACTTGCATCTGTTGTAACATTCACAAACAGACGAAA
The DNA here is from genome assembly GCA_905116865.2 of Candidula unifasciata. NCBI lineage: Eukaryota > Metazoa > Mollusca > Gastropoda > Stylommatophora > Geomitridae > Candidula > Candidula unifasciata. The sequence continues at coordinate 86,186 of CAJHNH020005979.1, forward strand.
ACGCTAAAGGATCTCGAACGTTTTACCACCCACAAATTATCCTGCAAAGACATACACTCTTGTGGAATGTGAGTTCTCATTTCTTGACATTTTCTTCTCTCAAAAGGAGACATAAACTGGGATGTTTGAATAAATATTAACTAAAGAAAAAGAGAGAAAGAAAAAAATAAATAAATAAATAAATAAATAAATAAATAAAGCAAATGGGTCACATCACTATAACTGGTCTGTTTCTGTTCCAGTAGGAATTCCAGAAGATACCCTTCACTGTCTCATTTGACAGCTAGGGAAAACATCAGTCTCGGCAAATCTAGAAGCTGGCACACGCAAAAAAAAAAAACGCATAAGACAGCCGCCAGATGTGTCAGCCCAAGAGTCCCCCACAGTCCTGTGTGGTAGATGTTCTCAGTATGATGCATGTTTTTCAAATGGCGCCCCTGCTAGTTTCGCGCTGTCAGATCAAAAGTTCAGATTGTATTCTGATCTCGCTGCCCCTTCCCCTACCTCTTTCATGTTCAGCCTGATACGCCCCCATGTCTGGTTTTACGATCCTGCTCCACTAACAGAATTACAGCTCCTTGTCAATGGAAGCAGTCAATCGGGACAAGTCGACATTTGCACACACATAAAGCTCCATGACCTTGTTGAAATAAATTTAGTACACAAGGCATGTCTATAACCAACCTAGTAAAGTAGTTGCAGTGCACATAAGGCATGTGTGACGCTTGCTGACGACTGCTTGATTCCAGAATAATGTAGTTTGTGTGTGTGTGTGTATGTGTGTGTGTATGTGTGGGTGTATGTGTGTGTATGTGTTTGTATGGGTATGTGTGTGTGTGTGTGTTTTGAACTTACCCTTACTCAGCTAGAGTGGCAAAGGATCAGATAGGTCATCTCTGCGTAAATAACATATTCAGACGTTCTTTGACGGATGTGCCAGCATATAGATAGGCAAATATTTTTGAGGTTTTGAGATTTTGAACAACGGATCAACATCATGACACACACGTGTAACCCATTGTCTGAGTCCGAAAAAGCTTAGCACAGTGCACAGGCTCTGTAGCAACGGCGAGGATCCTGAAATACTTTAGGCAAATTTTAAACTCCAAATTTTGCCCGGGCAGCGGCCTTAGGCTACTCTTTTCGATTTCCAACTATAAAGGGATTTTGTTTACGTGCGCAACAATACACACGGGGGAGAGGCATATATGGACAGGGACCATGTCTTTTATGTGAGAAAACAGAAGCCAAAACTAAAACAGCTGCAGAGAAAAACGCGCTCTAATGAATGACGACTCCACAATTTTAAAAAAGCACAACATTTCAAACTCAAGCTAAAAACAAATTTGAGACATATGAGGTGGATGCAGATCAGAGCATTCATCACAAATGGAATGAGACAAAGGCCATACTGTTTTTTTTTTTTTTAATTAGCAAGCTCTGCAAGATTGCTACAGTATGTCATTAAGGTGATGTATCTCTAGTTCTCAGTCACCATGACTTGCTCAATTGCTTCAGTCAATTACTCAGTTGCCGTCTCCACAGTAAAGGTTGCCTGCAATAGAGCTACAACACATTCTGTCTATTGCTTTGTTTGTATACTCTCTCAGACTGCTGCTGATCCATCTCTTGATGTTGTCCCCCCACTTTTAGCGTTGTCTACATCTTGTTCCCTTACCCTCGATCTTCTCCTCTAGCATGTTTTTATAAAGAGAGTATTGTCTTTTAATGGGGTCTGAATATTTCTGTTGTCTCCTTTTATTTCTTTCAGCAATAATTTTTACTTTGGCAATTTTTCAAGAACCTCTGTTTTTGATTATTTGTGTTTCTAGGAAATACGACCCATTTTTCTGTATAACCATATTGTCAGAGAATCAGTTAGATTTTCTAATTGTTCATTGTCCGATTTTCTGCATCCTACAGCAGGGTTGAGAATACACAACATCTGACGATTCTCATTTTGGGTGTACTGATTATCTCTCTAGCTGTCAATAGTTATGATTTACAGCTGCCAACATTTGTTACTACATGCACAAGATAGGATAAACGCGTTTCTCGCTCTCCGTTGACTGTGTATGTATTCACTGTTCGATTTCTTGCTGGCTTTCTGTCCCTGCAGATTGTGGCCAACGGAGACATGTTTGAGAAGCTGCATGCCGTAATGAGCCCCGAGTTTCTGCCCACGGATCTTGGAGGCCAGCTGCCACCACACAGCAACAGGGTTCGTTTACCGCTTATACAGTAACACTAAGTACTTCGCGAATGGCTGCTATAACCTAATCTTTATGCCAGGTTATGCGGGTGTTTAAGGGAATAAGCGTGCAGATTATATTGCAGACTCTGAGGCTGCTAAGGCTGGTCTGCTACTTGACAGAAGCGATGTTATCAAGGCCAGGCGCAGCACTTACTGGTAAGAAAGTGGGGATAAAGAACAAAGCTGATGGACATGGGGGATGTAGCCTGGAGCTGCAAGAAATGAACATTTCACTAAACAGACAAGACGTTTCATTAATCAACACCGAACAGGCGTCTTCAATCATTTTACACTTGCGGAGCTTTTAGGGGAGAGATCGGAGCACTTATGGGTCTGTCCGGAGTCCTGTGATGATAATCCTTACTAATCTCTAATCACAGAAAATTTATATATATATATATATATATACATATATATACATATATATATATATATATATATATATATATATATATATATATATATATATATATATATATATATATATATATATACATATATATATATAAATTGCTATACAAAGATTGTCACAATACCATGAATCAGAAGAAAAGATATACAAAAAAATCTAAACATCAAGGACGACAGGCTAGTGAACAGCAACAACTTCTCTCGAAAACTGAAATAATTTTGGCCATATCAAGCGCAACGGCAATTGGAAAGAACAGCATCAGAATAAATAGTGTCAGGAAAGAGGGTCACAAAGTTGGGCGCGGATTGTGCAGACAAGAAAGTGAAGGAGACGGGAGATCTGTCAAAAGATCGAGTTTCTGTCAGGTGGGTTGTGATGAGAGCGACGTTTTTTAAAGGACCTGCTACATCACACACACACACACCTAAATATATATTCCGAGATGCAGTGTCCAACTACACAACACGTTCGGCCGATTCTCACTACAAAGTGTCTAAAATAAGGTGTCAGTACTCACCACAAAATACCTCAAAAGAGGTGCAAGTGTCCCCCTGCTAACAAAGTCCAACATGTGTCCGGTAAACTAATTGTAAGCTTGCCACTCGGTCGTTCAGGTAGCCAGACTGCTTTAATTATGCTACCGCAACGACTTCTTATCTCACAGTACCTATTGCAAAGTCACCAATTCGTCTTGTCCCTGTCCGATAACATCCGGTAATACGTGCAGTAGGAGATGAAAACCCTGAGCCTCATGAAGTCAGGTGGGCCCACTCTGAAAATGTATAGGAGCTCGTGGGTCGAAACATTTGTCAACGAGAGGTTACTTCTATTGATAATTGGTAGACTCCTGCTGTACATGCTCCCCTGTGGAGTTTATTCTTATTCTTATAGATTGGCTGGAAAACACGATGCCTACAAAAAGGTGCCGGTAGCCCGTACTATAACGTACTACTAGAATTTATTTTAATGCCTGATTCGATCACTCCCTTTCTAGAGGAGGCACAGCAATAAATGTTTATACATTTTCGTGAATATGAGCTATGTCTGAGCTTGGAATAAAATGTGTTGTCTGCTTATATTTTCACACCATGACTTGATCGAGTCGCTGCTGGCCTCAGACACCCAGTTTGAAGAAGACAACAAGTTTGGTTTCGTAAAGATGAATGTGAACAGCGGCAATTCTGTCAGTAAAAGTAGAGATGCCGACATGCAAGGACTTGGTGGGACATTCAAGAAACTGGAGATATGAAAGAGAGATGACTGCTGTTTTAACTTTTATTCCTTCTACTTATGGTTCATGCTGTGTGGCTTTAGTATTCATGTCTGTCTACGGTCTTCTGTCTTGTGCAATTTTAATAAGTTCTCACACAGATGATCGTACATGCCATAATGTCAAACTGTGAGCACATTCTCTCTCGGTCTCTCTCTCTCTCTCTCTCTCTCTCTCTCTCTCTCTCTCTCTCTCTCTCTCTCTCTCTCTCTCTCTCTGCCGCTATTCGACTCTAACTTTTCAGCTGCCACGATGTACTCCAGTTTTCTCCTTTTCATAACATGAACAAAGAATGCAGACTGTCTCTGATCTGATCATTAGTTCTCTTCGTGGGTTAGTTTCTTTCAATACATCTTCATTAGTCTTTTCGTCTGTTTAGTTTATTCTCATTATTCATTAAAAAAAAAACGATACATTCGCAGCTTCTAAATAATTGTTCAATTATCGACAACTGTCCATGATTCACTTCCGTGGTTCAGAATTGAAAAAAAAATTGCATCGGCAATTTTTTATTTTGTAAAATGCTGTCTTTGCTTGAGCTATTCTACATTTAACATCTCCCATCTGATGTTATCAGGGTAGCCAAGTACTTAAACGTATCAGTTTGCTCGAGGATTGTTCCATTTTCTTTATAAATACCATTACTTTTGTTTTTCTGCTGTTCAGAAGGGGAAAAAAAACTAGCCTATATACATCCAACCTTTCGGGGAGACGTCATGCAACGTATATATGACCGACTCAAAATAGCAGTCGGTCAAACCTTTTACGCAGCCATGCCTGTTATGAGATTTAAAACCACCAGGATTCCTACACCACCAGTAAAAGAACCAGTGTCGACGTACGCCAGATCTAACTGTATATACCAATTTAAATGCACCTGTAACGCTGCATATGTGGGCAGAGCTGATCGACGACTGGAGCAACGGGTTGCTGAACATATTCCACTATGGGTGGTAAAAGCAATGCAGAACACTAAAACCTCAACAACAAGGAATCAGGTGACTGGTCGAAATAATCCATCATCAGCAATTGCGTGCCATATTCTAAATTCCAGGCACATCCTTAACAGGGATGATGCATTTCGAATTATTTACAATTCGGCCAACCGTAGATTACTTCGATACGCGGAAGCTTCCGCGATTGGCAGATTGAAACCGGATCTATGTAGGCAAAAAGAAATGGTCGTTGCCCTACGCTTACCTTGGTGAAACAGTTTGAAATGTACTCAAATTTGTGTTTCAGTTTCTAGGATTCAGATATTTGCTTCATTTTAATTAATTGTTACTGTAGTATGCACCTGATGAGATACAGCGAAATATGCCAGGCAATAAATTGTGCAGTCTATTGTTTGTGTCTTCTTTATTCATGTTCAGACTTTGTTTTGATTTTCTGTTTCAATTATGGTTTTATTTCGCACCTTATTTTTCTCATTGTAATTCTCCTTACCGCTTTAGTTATGTAACTCATTAAATTAACTATTCGACGTTCTCCACAGTCAACAGCACTCCGTGTTTTTTGGTGAAGGTATGACTAGAGTTTTCAAAAGTTCATAGGTATATATGTATATATATATGTATATGTATGGACGGGGATAAATGTCATTGGCGTACCAACACGCCTCATAAGGAAGCACAATCAAAACCACACTCAAACAACGGACTCAATTATAATCAGGCCCTCAGGGTACATTGAAGAGTCTAAGTTTATTATTATTTTTTTCTATATCAGTGCAGTTTTTTTACACACAAGGAATGGTCAGGAGTACCAGCATGCCACAACAGGAAAGACCATTAAAAACCACACATAAACTACTCAATTATAAATAAGGCCCTCATGGCAGTTTGAAGAGTCCCAGTTTAATGTTTTTTTTTTACACACAAGGAATGGTCAGGAGTACCAGCATGCCACAACAGGAAAGACCATTAAAAACCACACATAAACTACTCAATTATAAATAAGGCCCTCATGGCAGTTTGAAGAGTCCCAGTTTAATGTTTTTTTTTTACACACAAGGAATGGTCAGGAGTACCAGCATGCCACAACAGGAAAGACAATTAAAAACCACACATAAACAACGGACTCAATTATAAATAAGGCCCTCATGGCAGTTTGAAGAGTCCCAGTTTAATATTATTTTTTCTATATCAAGTCAAGTCAGTTCAATAAATGTCATTGAAGAATTTTGTCAAAGCTGTTTTTTTTTTTTTTTTTTTTTGCTATTTATAATTTTATGCTTTTGTTCTCTTCTTTCTTCTACGCCATTAAAATGGCGGTTGGCACGTTATTTTGTGATCTAACACTAGGCTGATTCGACCCGACATATGAAAAACCTAGCTGGCCACTTGTTTCTTCATGGTTGTTAGGAAGTGCGTCCATTTCTTATCTCTCCAATATGAGACGTGTGAACCCTCCCAGGAATCTTTTCTACCCGCCTGAAATATTTCCCTATACCCCTCTAAGGGTAAACTGGACCCGCTAATTTTATAAATCATGGAACGTAACAGAAACATGCCACATGATATGGCTGACATGATGTGACTCAGAGGTATATTTTGTAGACCAATCGTCCCTTGGTGGGTGATGTGGTCAGCATCACACCGGTCGCCTTTACTTCCCTGGACTGTACCTAGTACCTACTGAAGGCTGGGTCGACCTAGGAGCTAAAACCGTTTTTGAAAATAGTTCGAATCCATCAAGATCCGAACCCAGACCATCCAATACGCATGTGAGAGTCTAGTCGCTACACCACGACGGTTCTCCATATCAAGGTAACTAAAATTATACTTTTGACCAAATACTGCTCTATTCTCAACGTCTTTTTTGTTCCGCTAAATGTCGCAGTAAAATGTCTTCTCCTTTTTCAGCATTCCGAGCCCTTGAGGTTCATTGCTGCAGATATCACCCGCCTCCATCCATCTCTTTAGTTGGCCATCTCTTTCCAGTTGATGACACCAAGTGTTTGCAGGTCTGATTAGATCTTATCTCTCCATTATCTTCTTGGTCTGCCTCGTGGTCTACGACCATTCATTGCCCTCGTGTATGCAGTTTTTAACCTCTCTGTCATCTGACATTCTTTCAATATGCCCCAACTGTTTCAGTCTATTAGATCTCATGATGATGATGCCAGTGATCAGTGGTGATTTAAACATATTGTGAATTAAAATATAAAAATATGAAAGTAGAAGATATTAAGAAATAATTTTAAACAGAAATTCTTCATAAAAAGATGAGGGAATGGCTTAACCCTGGAAAAACTTTTGTTGGGGAGGAGCATCAGCCTTAGTTCTACCCCCCTTCTCCCCCCCCCGCCCCCACAGAGCGACATGGCCATATACTTTAAAAATGGCGGGGGGGGATGAGGGGAGTGGTCGGGGGATGAGAAGCGGCCTGAAAAAGGCAGCAGACCACCTGTCTTGAGATATACACAATAATTGTTATCTTCTTCTTCTGTTCTGGCTGTTCGTCCATTTCTGGACTTCGGTCTTGTTCCAGAACTTTGGTGTTGCGTGCAAATCTGTTTTACATATCAGACTTTTCGGTATGCAGACTGTTGGTTCTTTGCCTCTCCGGCAGATGCACTCGAATTCGAACCCCCCCCCCTCACCCGTCACACACACACACACCAGTCGACTCTTACGACATGCTTGATACACAATGTCCTGCTTCCAGGAGCATCAAGAGGTCTGCAAATCCAGATTCCGACGCATATGGCAGCTCATTTAACAAATGAGCTTTGGAACATTGCTAACTCAAATCGTTACAATATGCAGATTATTGTTTCTAGCAGCAGCAGTAGCAGTAGCAGCAGCAGCAGTAGTAGTACTAGTAGTAGTAGTCGTTAGTAATAGTAGTAGCGGCAGCAGTAGCAGCAACAGCAGCAGCAGTAGTAGTAGTTAGTAGTAGTAGTTAATAGTAGCAGCAGTAGCAGTAGCAGCAGCATCAGTAGTAGTACTAGTAGTAGTAGTCGTTAGTAATAGTAGTAGCGGCAGCAGTAGCAGCAACAGCAGCAGCAGTAGCAGCAGCAGTAGTAGTAGTTAGTAGTAGTAGTTAATAGTAGCAGCAGTAGCAGTAGGAGCAGCAGTAGCAGTAGTAGTAGTAGTAGTAGTAGTAGTAGTAGTAGTAGTAGTAGTAGTAGTAGTAGTAGTAGTAGTAGTTAGTAGTAGTTAGTAGTAGTTAGTATTAGTTAGTAGTAGCAGCAGCAGCAGTAGCAGTAGGAGCAACAGCAGCAGCAGTAGCAGTAGTAGTAGTAGTTAGTAGTAGTTAGTAGTAGTAGTAGTAGTAGTAGTAGTAGTAGTAGTAGTAGTAGTAGTAGTAGTAGTAGTAGTAGTAGTAGTAGTAGTAGTAGTAGTAGTAGTTAGTATTAGTTAGTAGTAGTAGTAGCAGTAGTAGTAGGAGCAACAGTAGTAGTAGTAGTAGTAGTAGTAGTAGTAGTAGTAGTAGTAGTAGTAGTAGTAGTAGTAGTAGTAGTAGTAGTAGTAGTAGTAGTAGTAGTAGTAGTAGTAGTAGTAGTAGTAGTAGTAGTAGTAGTAGTAGTAGTGGTAGTAGTAGTAGTAGTAGTAGTAGTAGTAGTAGTAGTAGTAGTAGTAGTAGTAGTAGTAGTAGTAGTAGTAGTAGTAGTAGTAGTAGTAGTAGTAGTAGTAGTAGTAGTAGTAGTAGTAGTAGTACATTTTACCCCACTAGGACATCACATAAGCGATAAACACCCGATAACAAAATGTGCCACCATGTGGATGAGGATCACCCGTGGAGAGGTCCCAGAAACCGCGCTCAGATATTATGGCCGGGCTATATTGCGGCCCCTTGCAAGAGCCAGGGTGGGGCTTCAAAACAACAATGAATTGTATACTACAGGGGAATGACTAAAATAATATCTACTGTTTCTTTTTGCTGATTCTTGTTTATTTATTTTTGAGGCCGTTTTTCCTGCAATAAAGTTTGGCTACGATTCAGTCTGGAAATATTATATATCGAGATCCCAATTTCTTCCATTGTGGCATTTGTGTGCAATTGTCCGTAAGCCACAAGAATGGGTTTTCCCCATCATAAACTACCGCATCACAATGGCTTGAATCAATTCAGAAGTCCACTGTGCGAGGAGTCACCTTTATTTTTGTTCCGGGACACGCAGGCGTCGATGGAAATGAAAGAGCTGACAGATTGGCTGGATCCGCTATCACTACCGACGGTCGGCCTATGGATCATGCTGATATTATCAATGCCCTCAGAGAAATGGGAAGGATAGAGGACTTTGGTGGCAGTGAATCCACATCACTCGCCAGAATGGCAGACTTGGGAATTAAGATCGGCACAGCAAAAAACGAGACGCACACCGGACACGTCAGAAGACTTGTTAATCAACATAGAACTGGTACTATTAGCCATCGGACGTTGGGATTCATACTGAGGGGAGGATCTGAGCACCTATGGACATGTCCGGAGTGCAATGATGATAACCCAACTAACTAACTAACTAACTAACAAACTACCGCATCATAAATCAAACCTTCGTTCGTCGACGACTGTAAAACTCCTTTACAATCTCAAAGCCGCATAACAGCTTTTTTTTAATGAAAAACACATTTAAAAAAATTTCAAAATGTTTTATTTATTCATTTACAAGTGAAAGAATATCTTTACTAATGTAATAGGCTGGAGAATGCAAAAGGCTGCTGTTCAGCAGCTTAACGATTTTGGTTTGTTTGACCGATACCTTCATTTAGTCAGGTTGGTTTACGACAGCAGAAAGGTCTGGCCACTGTGTATAAAAAGACCAGCTCACTCGCTATTTGGGTCTATTTGACTTCCAGACGCACCCTGTGGAGATCTGCCCAGCTGTTGCAGCTCTGCATATTGGGCTAGCCAGCATGGGTATGGGCGACTGCAGGGGAAGACCGGTTGTCAGACTGGTTCGTGTTCGCGATAATGGTACGTTTCATTTGTTTAGGTGGTGTTAGATTTGATTTCCGTTGTGCATCCTTGCTAAGAGATAGTTTGATGGCAGGTCGCTACAACTGATTTGTTGGTCTGGTGGCACATTGAAGCCTAACGTTCATGTTAAATATGTTTCGTTTTTTTTTCCATTGTTGAGGTAATCTCGCTGAGCGCATGGTGTCATTATCATATTTCCTTGTTAGCTGGAGATGATTAGCACTTTAGATCCTGCCTCTGGTCGAGCACGTTGCTTGTTGTTAATGTAATATTTGTAAAGTATACGTTAATTCTATGTTCAGTTGAGTAAAAAAAACAGCTGTTTAATGTGATGATTAGAATTCATTTGCTTGATTTAATTTAGGACCTGTAGTCCGTGCACGTGGTTCGTCCAGGTGTATGTACCCATGTAGTTAGGTGATGTAACTCACGATACAGATATTCTTTGTCTGGATCTTAGTGAAATATTCTAGGATCTCTGCGCAGAAGAACCCCTGTCTTTCCTTCACTTTCCTGTTTTGCTGTTTAGCGGGGAACAATTATATTTTGTTCTAATAACAATTTTCATTTATTTCACTTACTTCTGTTTTTTTTTTCCACTGCTTTTTCCTTTCCGCTAGCACACTAAAAAAAAATGATGTGTAGTTGCTAAAGTTTGACAATGAGTAATTAAGAGGACCGAAAACTAGAAGCAGTAAAAGTGGGGTGATCAAAACAATGTTGTGAATATCTCGGACAGAGAAGAAAATAAACACTGAGATACTGAGATCTGCCAGAAGATCTTCCAAGAATTACGAAAATAAAATCTAGAATTATTATAATCAATGTCTGTTTTCTTGAGACACGAACAATGAACACGGAATTTAAACGTTAGACTGAGAACCCATAAATTAGTTTCAATCCTAGTCGAGGTTTTAACCGCTGCAATTGAGTCACCAAATACTTGCTCCGTTTCTGTGCCGGTGAAAAACAAAGGAAGTACCCTGTCTGTTCCATTTGAAAAACTGGTGAACAATTAGTCTCGACACAATCCAGAAATATTGCTCACGCAGTAAATACAGATGGTTGTTGCTGGAGACGTCAAAGCAAACAGTCGACACCAGAAGTGCATTTTGTTGTTGATGGAAGTAGTCAGTCACAATAAGCTGGCTATACACAGGAAAAAATATTTACATAAGGTATTTCACCAGCCCAACGTGTAAACTGGCAGTATTCGGAAAAGTGCCGCATCATCATTATCATCACCATCATCCTCATCAGCATTATCATTAGGTATAACCATCTCGTTTACAGTTTATAATTTTCTTCGGCAAGCTTTTTTCACTCTCATCATGTGGTCAGAGAACACTCATTATCTCTCTCTACCTCTCTCTCACACACACATACACACACAGACACACACACAGTTTTACACAATGTCCTGCTCACAGAAGTCTTTTCCAGGCAATCGTTGGCTGCTCTAGTTTCAACAATATAAACAGTATAAGTCGCCGAAACCACATCTCTTCGACCTTCAAGCTGTTTCATCTCTTCGTGAGCGTTGAAAAACAGAAACAAATGCAAGTTTTGATAACTATATATATATATATTTCAACGCTCACGAAGAGATGAAACAGCTTGAAGGTCGAAGAGATGTGGTTTTGGCGACTTATACTGTTTATAATATATATATATATATATATATATATATATATATATATATATATATATTTGTGATTTTACAAACAAAAAAACACGTCTTTTTTCTTATTTATTTTACAAATAATTAAACAAAAATATTCTCCTATTATCGATATATTTAAAATATGCGTATATTTGTTGAGGTTTTTCAGAGATGAGCTAGTTGGTGTAACTTAAACGGAATGAGCCTCATGACTTTATATAATTTAGGGATACATCAAGTCAAATCCTGCCCTGATGACAGGAAATAGTATAAAATCTTGATTTGCTTACATAATTTTATTTATATTATTGAGCCGCTGGGCCATCAAGTGTCAACTGGTCAATAAAATGTTGGTCTAGCCCTATATGCCCAATAGGCCCTGAAGACGTGAAAACGGGTCCTTTTATTGAACCGCTAAAAACAGTTTCGATTCTTGCGTTGCTAAATGAAAACAGTTTAGATTCTTGAGCTGCTAAAATAGTTTAGATTTTTAAGTTGCTAAATGAAATTGCTTAGATCCTTGAGTTGCTAAATGAAAACAGTTTCGATTCTTGCGTTGCTAAATGAAAACAGTATCGATTCTTGCGTTGCTAAATGAAAACAGTTTCGATTCTTGCGTTGCTAAATGAAAACAGTTTAGATTCTTGAGCTGCTAAAATAGTTTAGATTTTTAAGTTGCTAAATGAATTTGCTTAGATTCTTGAGTTGCTAAATGAAAACAGTTTCGAGGGTTGAGCTGCTAACACATACCAGTTTGGATACTTTAGTCAGGTTTCTGAAATAAAACATTACCTGTTATTCAGTCGCTAACATAAATTAATTTCGGTTTTGTTTTTAACAGGCTAAGTAAAATCAGATTTAACTGAAGCTGCTAACAGAAAATAATTTCTTGTCTGGGGTTGCTCAAAGAAAAGATTTCAGATTTTCAGTGGCAACACATAAAAAAATGTCCTCGTAGGAGTTCCGGGGACCGATTGTGGAAAAAACAAAAATAGACCCACTACCTCCCCAACAAGCATGTCGTAAGAGGCGACTCTTTTGGGGAAAAAGGGTTCCTTTAAAGTCGGGGTGCATCTGCCTGAGAGACATGGACCTAACATTCTACATACAAATAAGCAAATTATTTAAAACAGATGCACACACAAAATTCAGGTCCTTGAATAAAGCCGAACGAAGTCCAGAAATGGACGAACAACCAGGTATTTCCGCCAGAGTTTACAGCCGGTAACGCAAACAAAACAACATGAAATAAAAATTGCTGAGAGGTGGGGGGGGGGGGGAACTACATTAGAATTAGAGCTGGGGAAAACATAGCAATGTTTATATTTGACCACCCAAAACCAGTTGTATATGCACATCAATAATGGCACATGGACTAATCTACAAGAAAGAAAAAATCAGATGTGCTAGTTATATGTCTAGTTTCTTGAATGTCCCTCCAAGACCTTGCATGTCGGCATCTCCACTTTTGCTGACAGAATTGCCGCTGTTCACGTTCATCTTCACGAAACCAAACTTGTGGTCTTCTTCAAACTGAGCGTCTGAGGCCAGCAGCGACTCAATGAACTCCTAGTATTTGAATATACAAGTTATAAAAACATATTATTCAAAGATCACGCTGTAGATCAGGGAGTCTCCGTGGTGAAGTGGTCAAGCCGTTTGCCTCGCAGTCTGCAGGGCGGGGGATTCGTTTCGCGACGGCCCAATTTACTTCACGAGTGCAATTTTCAAGGAGACCAGTGGATTGTCACTTAAGCTACGGGGTTTGTCCTTTGTGCGACGTTTACAGCAGGCGGCTAGCCGTTTTGCGGATAGGGTCAGAGCCATTTGCAATTAAAACCCGGTACAATTAAATGGATCCTTTAGACTTTTAGCTGAAGATCAAACAACAACAAAATAGCATCATATTGTATGTTTATACTTCCCAAACGACGCAGACCCTATTGCTACCCTGTGCAGTCAGTTAGATGTAATGGATAGAATCTGGCCCACGACTGACTGACTGACTTTCTACCCCACCAGGACATCACACAAGCGATAAACACCCGATGACACAATTTGCCACCATGTGGATGAGGATAACCGTGAAGAGGTCCCAGAAACCGCGTTTAGCCGTTAGGCCATATTTATGACCAGGCTACATTGCGGCCCCTGGCAAGAGCCAGAGTACGGCTTTAAACAACGACAAATTGCATCCGGAAAAGGACGTCAATATTATTATTAACCGGCCAATCACTGTTGGACCTTTATTAACGTTCGTTACAAGGTTTTTTCTTAGACGTTATCGTTTCTTTAGTCCATTTCATTAGGTTCAGTTTCTGTTCCTATTTCTCATTCGCCGTCCGCTGCTCTTGAAGATAGCTCAGCATATCGCTATCTTCGTTGCTGCGAAGAGTTACCAGAAGATCTTGCCAACGCTTAACACTCAAGGAAAGGGCGATACGGATATACAGACAGTTACTGGTGCCATCGGAACTGAAACTCTTCGTTTTCTGCTGAAGATGGGGAAGGAGCGCTTATGTGGGTGTCCCGAGTGCTATGATGTCGATTCTTAATTCAACATCGCTATTTTCGTTGCCTTATAACTGTTGATAACAGCGGTTGTAAGGTCATTTCTCTGATTTCCTCACCTGTCTTGAGATGATGCCATTTTATGTTCATCACAGACAGACAACAGAAAGGCTTCTATTTGGCATTGTTTACTGTCTAACCACTTTCATAAACAAAAAAAAAAAAAGTGACCTTGGCTCCCAGGCCGAACCAGCCCTTGAGTGGGTACCAGTTGCAGTCCTGGGAAGTAAAAGCGGCCGGCTTGATGTTGACCACATGGTTTATACAATGTAGGTCTAACCCTATATGCCCAATACGCCTGAAGCCAAGTAAAAAGATTTCTTTGCTTCTGCTTACTTTACTTACTGTGTTTCTAGCGGCTATGAAAACGCAGTGAATAGTGCTCCATTAACTGGATCTCTCCCCCCCCCCCCCCCCCCCCCCCAATCAATAATCACTACTATATTTTGAAGACCTGAGTCCCCCGATCGACACAAACTCAATATAGCATCAGGAAATACCCACCAAAGTAAAGGGGACAGGCGTCATGCTGACTTCATTATCTTACCCCGGCCGAACCGTCATAAAATCGGGGGTAAGACCATACATCTAACCGCCTTTAGGCAAGGAAATTAAACGTAAATGTTTGTTATTATTTTTAAAACCACAATTTGTTGTAAATTTGAAAGTAAAAGACCCCCAACCCCTAGATTTTTTTTTCCATCAATGACATCTTGGTATATGATGCTAGACTAGTATTTATTTTATAGACTAGTGGTCACTCACTGGGTGGACAACAACACTTATGTCGTGTTTTCTTCCTGTGATATTTCTAGGATCGCCTCGGAATTCGAACCACATCTTTTCTAAAGCTGCCGGATACAGATTCGAACTTCAAACTTTCAGGCCTGCTGGTGAGCGCCTAATTATGAGGCTTCTATGACTTCGCGATTTAATGACATTCTAGAGTGTCGAACATAGCACAAGCTTCGTAGCTCCCGCAACGATCTCTATGGATCTCGGTAAAAATAACACTCATACGCAAACGACGTTCGGAAACAGTTCCACCATTGATCTTCGGGTCGTTCAGCCGCTTTGCCACAGAACTCTTCCAAGACAAGTTGGGATTTGCTGCTCTCAGGATAGCAGAAAAAGCACAAAACTTGAAAACCGACTTGGAACACACACAAAAAACACGTTATCACTATTGCAAGAACAGAACAACTGATAAAGATATACATAAAAAAAAAAAAAAAATCCATCTAGAAAAAGACCCTAAGTATACAGGGTACATAATATCATCCAATTGAAACAATGGATGTAAATTAAGCACACACAAAAAATGATTGCGGAATAAACATGCAACAACTGACACCAAAAGACAACTCTTAAATACAGTATTTTTTTTTTTTTTGAGGGGGGGGGAGAGGGGGTTGAAAAAAAAGGGGGGGGGGTGTTAAACATCTTGGTATCAGTGTCAAACGTGGGTAAAAACAACAAAACGAAACAACCTATATAAAATGTCTAGGACGAATCCTAATCAGAAATGACGATGACAAAAAAACAGTTTTAAGTTTGATGAAGTTTGAACAACGTATCAACCTCATGGCACACGGGTAGTAACCCACAAGTGCTCTGTTCTTCTTCTAGCTCAAGTCTGAGTCCGAAGAAGCTCAGCACAGTGCACAGGCTCTGTAGCACCGGCGAGGATCCTGAAATACTTTGGGTAGATTTTTAACTCTAAATTTTGCCTGGGCAGCACCGTTAGGTTACTCTTTTCGATTTCCAACTGCCAAACGGATTTTTTACGTGCGCAACAATGCACACGGGCGTCTGAACTCACTACCCAGAGACCAGAGGGAATTACTAGAAGTTCAAGTCCACGGGAAACAAACCCAGCCCTTACCGGGAATGGGACCCGGAACCTCTAGCACTCGAGGCGGACACCATGCCTCGAGACCACGCAGCTCCCCAAGAAACAAGTTGGAACAGAACCAGTAACAGTTGGAACAGAACCAGTAACAGTTGGAACAGAACCAGTAACAGTTGGAACAGAACCAGTACTAAACTACGTCAAGAGACAACAGATCAAATGGTTCAGATATGATTCAAGACCAACATCACAAAATGCACCACAGAGAGTTATGTCATTTGGACACAAAGAAAGCTGATCTAGGGATCGACCACGCAAGCGATGAGTCGATATCGGCAACTACGGAGTACATACCAAGGCTCGTATCCAATGCCTATTCAAACCCTAACGATGAAAGAACTGAAGAAGAAGGAGGAGGAGAAGAAGAAGAAGGAGAAGATTATGACGATGACGACGATGAAGCTTGATCTCCAATGCCATTCGACTAGGTACTTGATGTTGATGATGATAATAACAATTATGACAATGATGGTGGTGTTAAGGACGATGGTGATGATATTAACTATGGTGGTGATAATAACGGTAAAAATGTTGACAATAACGACGACTGTGAACAAAAACGTCAAACTAACCTTGTTGCTGTGTGCAGGAAGTTTCCCGCCGAGATCGGTAGGCAGAAACTCTGAGTTGATAGACGAATGTAGCTTGTCAAACTTGTCTCCGTTCAGAAGAACCTGTAGGGATTTGTTTTTTTAACTGTCATTACTGCTTGTTTTCAACACTCTTTAAAACATATGATATCACAACGTCTATTTTGAGAATGGAGGTGGAGGCAGTCACTGCTGCCTTCCGCTGGCTTGAGAATCAACTGTACACATTGTCCGTGATTGTAATTGACTCAAGGAGTTTGCTGAGAAGTGGAAACAGGCATGCTACGTGCAGAGTGATCACTTTAGAGTTCCAGGGTAGTTAGCGTCCCTTGAATACTTTATCCAGGTCCCGCTGGTGTTTTGGGAAATGAGCAGGAAGAAAGACTGAACGGTTCTGCACCACTTGGTGATGAATTGATGTATGACATGCCAGATGTTGTGAGGGCTTTTCGGGAGCGAGTAAAAAGTGCGGAGTCACAGATGGATCGTTACTGTCTGAGGAGAATGGGGCTGCAGGGAGTTACCAGGGTATCTGGCCGACGCTCAACACTCAAGGAAAAGACGAAACGGATGTACAATTATACAGTTCCTGGTATCATTAGAACTCTTTGCTTGCTGCTGAAGATGGCAATGGAGCGCTTATGGGCGTGTCCCGAGTGCTGTGATGTCGATTCTTAATTCAACATTGAACTTTTTAAGGCTGTGTAAGTGTCTTTGAATACTGGCCATGAAAAGCAAGTTGCTCAAAATAACAATATATATATCCAATCAAATATGTTAGCTTTTTTATCTCTTAAAAAACGGTAAACTCGGGAGATGTGAACCAGCGTCATTGCACACGTTAATAAACCATAAGTGCTCTGCCAACAGTACGGAAAGCTGATAAGAAACTTTCGCCTGTGTCGCCGTCAGCACGCAACTCCGTAGCTACAGCGATTTTCATCCATATACCCCAGAGTGTTAAATCTTCTACTTATCACCTAGAGACTGGGTGAACCCCGGGAACCGCTCGGTTTCGAACCGTGGGCTGCAGCGAGTCGCAGCTGGATTTGAAAGCGAGACTCATATCGAGTATTACTGCCCAAACTGATAACTGCTGCAGGTAATTGTACTGACTAGGTTATTCTGCCCAATACAAAATGGTTTAGCATTGCTCGCTACCAAGTAGCCATGAAAAGTTTTCTTTCACTGTGTGTCTGTGTGTGTGTGTGTGTGTGTGTGTGTGTGTGGAGGTGTTTGTGTGTGTGTGGAATGGTGTATGTGTGTGTGTGTGTGTGTGTAGGTGTGTGTGTATGTATGTGTGTGTGGAAGTGTGGAAGTATGTGTGATGGCGGAAGAGTTGTTGGTGAAATGTATGAATGTGACAGTGCACTTACTCTATTCAACAGCTTGGCTTTCATGAAAGGCTTGAGCACAGTGAAAACCATATCCCAGAATGTTGGCTCTTTCACGAAATCGTAGCGTCTTAGTCTCATAGGTACTACATCCTGTAACACAGCCATTCAGATTAGTACTTGTGTCGATAGCAAGTTGAAAAAAGGTGTACATAACAGTCTTCTAATGATGTTTTAATATATAAGACTAGCTTGAGATGGGTAGGGGGCAAGGCGGTATGTAGAGGTAGGTTTTATGACGTGTGATGCATGTAGGTATCGGAGGCTGGTAAATTTAGGTGGCTTGGTACATAAAGCAGACTTGTGGCTGTGGAGACTGGTGGACTGGTTGCTGTGGAGACTGGTGGCTGTGGAGACTGGTGGCTGTGGAGACTGGTGGCTGTGGAGACTGGTAGCTGTGGAGACTGGTGGCTGTGGAGACTGGTAGCTGTGGAGACTGGTGGCTGTGGAGACTGGTGGACTGGTGGCTGTGGAGACTGGTGGCTCTGGAGACTGGTGGCTGTGGAGACTGGTGGACTGGTGGCTGTGGAGACTGGTGGACTGGTGGCTGTGGAGACTGGTGGCTGTGGAGACTGGTGGCTTTGGAGACTGGTGGCTGTGGAGACTGGTGGACTGGTGGCTATAGAGATTGGTGGCTGTGGAGATTGGTGGCTGTAGAGACTGGTGGACTATTGGCTTTAGAGATTGGTGGCTGTGGAGACTGGTGACTGTGGAGACTGGTGGACTGGTGGCTATAGAGACTGGTGGCTTTGGAGACTGGTGGCTGTGGAGACTGGTGACTGTGGAGACTGGTGGCTATAGTGACTGGTGGCTGTGGAGACTGGTGGCTGTGGAGACTGGTGGACTGGTGGCTATAGAGACTTGTGGCTGTGGAGACTGGTGGCTATAGATTGGTGGCTGTGGAGACTGGTGGCTGTGGAGACTGGTGACTATGGAGACTGGTGGACTGGTGGCTATAGATTGGTGGCTGTGGAGACTGGTGGCTATAAAGACTGGTGGACTGGTGGCTGTGGAGACTAGTGGCTGTGGAGACTGGTGACTATGGAGACTGGTGGACTGGTGGCTGTGGAGACTGGTGGCTGTGGAGACTGGTGGACTGGTGGCTATAGAGACTGGTGGCTGTGGAGACTGGTGACTATGGAGAATGGTGGCTATAGTGACTGGTGGCTGTGGAGACTGGTGGCTGTGGAGACTGGTGGCTATAGAGACTTGTGGCTGTGGAGACTGGTGGCTATAGAGATTGGTAGCTGTAGAGACTGGTGACTATGGAGAGTGGTGGCTATGGAGATTGGTAGCTGTAGAGACAGGTGGCTGTGGAGACTGGTGGCTGTAGAGACTGGTGGCTGTGGAGACTGGTGGCTGTGGAGACTGGTGGCTGTGGAGACTGGTGACTATAGAGACTGGTGACTATGGAGACTGGTGACTATGGAGACTGGTGACTATGGAGACTGGTGACTATGGAGACTGGTGACTATGGAGAGTGGTGGCTATGGAGATTGGTAGCTGTAGAGACTGGTGGCTGTGGAGACTGGTGGCTGTGGAGACTGGTGGCTGTGGAGACTGGTGGCTGTGGAGACTGGTGGCTGTGGAGACTGGTGACTATAGAGACTGGTGACTATAGAGACTGGTGACTATAGAGACTGGTGACTATAGAGACTGGTGACTATAGAGACTGGTGACTATAGAGACTGGTGACTATGGAGACTGGTGGCTGTGGAGACTGGTGGCTATAGAGACTGGTGACTATGGAGACTGGTGGCTGTGGAGACTGGTGGCTATAGAGACTGGTGACTATGGAGACTGGTGGCTGTGGAGACTGGTGGCTGTGGAGACTGGTGGCTGTGGAGACTGGTGGCTGTGAGACTGGTGACTAGAGACTGGTGGACTATAGAGACTGGTGACTATAGAGACTGGTGACTATGGAGACTGGTGGCTATAGAGACTGGTGGTGGGACTGTGGAGAGACTGGTGACTATAGAGACTGGTGACTATAGAGACTGGTGACTATGGAGACTGGTGACTGTGGAGACTGGTGGCTATAGAGACTGGTGACTATGGAGACTGGTGGCTGTGGAGACTGGTGGCTGTGGAGACTGGTGGCTGTGGAGACTGGTGACTATAGAGACTGGTGACTATAGAGACTGGTGACTATAGAGACTGGTGACTATGGAGACTGGTGGCTATAGAGACTGGTGACTGTGGAGACTGGTGGCTATAGACTCGTGGCTATAGAGACTGGTGACTATAGAGACTGGTGACTATAGAGACTGGTGACTATAGAGACTGGTGGCTATAGAGACTGGTGGCTGTGGAGACTGGTGACTGTGGAGACTGGTGACTATAGAGACTGGTGACTATAGAGACTGGTGGCTATAGAGACTGGTGGCTGTGGAGACTGGTGACTGTGGAGACTGGTGACTATAGAGACTGGTGGCTATAGAGACTGGTGACTGTGGAGACTGGTGGCTGTGGAGACTGGTGGCTATAGAGACTGGTGACTATAGAGACTGGTGACTATAGAGACTGGTGACTATGGAGACTGGTGACTATAGAGACTGGTGACTATAGAGACTGGTGACTATAGAGACTGGTGACTATAGAGACTGGTGACTATAGAGACTGGTGACTATAGAGACTGGTGACTATAGAGACTGGTGACTATAGAGACTGGTGACTGTGGAGACTGGTGACTATAGAGACTGGTGACTATAGAGACTGGTGACTATAGAGACTGGTGACTATAGAGACTGGTGACTGTGGAGACTGGTGACTATAGAGACTGGTGACTATGGAGACTGGTGACTATAGAGAGACTGGTGACTATAGAGGACTGGTGACTATAGAGACTGGTGACTATAGAGACTGGTGACTATAGAGACTGGTGACTATGGAGACTGGTGGTGGACTGGTGACTGAGTGGACTATGGAGACTGGTGACTATGGAGACTGGTGCTATAGAGACTGGTGGACTATAGAGAGACTATGGAGTGTGCTATAGAGACTGGTGGCTATGGAGACTGGTGACTATAGAGACTGAGTGGTGGCTGTGGAGACTGGTGGCTGTGGAGACTGTGGCTATAGAGACTGGACTATAGAGACTGGTGACTATAGAGACTGGTGAGACTATAGAGACTGGTGGCTATAGAGACTGGTGGCTGGACTGGTGGCTGGAGAGACTGGTGGCTGTGGAGACTGGTGGCTGTGGAGACTGGTGACTGTGGAGACTGGTGGACTGGTGGCTATAGAGACTGGTGGCTATGGAGACTGGTGGCTATAGAGACTGTGGTAGAGACTGGTGGCTGTAGAGACTGGTGGCTGTAGAGAGACTGGTGGCTATAGAGACTGGTGTGAGACTGGTGGAGACTGGTGACTATAGAGACTGGTGGCTATAGAGACTGGTGGCTGTGGAGACTGGTGACTATAGAGACTGGTGACTATGGAGACTGGTGGCTATGGAGACTGGTGGCTATGGTGGGCTATAGAGACTGGTGGAGACTGGTGGCTATAGAGACTGGTGACTATAGAGACTGGTGACTATGGAGACTGGTGGCTATAGAGACTGACTGGTGGCTGTGGAGACTGGTGGACTGGTGACTAGACTAGGCTGTGGAGACTGGTGGCTATAGAGACTGGTGGCTATAGAGACTGGTGGCTATAGAGACTGGTGGCTATAGAGACTGGTGGCTATGGAGACTGGTGGCTATAGAGACTGGTGGCTATGGAGACTGGTGGCTATAGAGACTGGTGGCTATGGAGACTGGTGGCTATAGAGACTGGTGGCTGTGGAGACTGGTGGCTATGGAGACTGGTGGCTGTGGAGACTGGTGGCTATAGAGACTGGTGGCTATGGAGACTGGTGGCTGTAGAGACTGGTGGCTATAGAGATTGGTGGCTATGGAGACTGGTGGCTATGGAGACTGGTGGCTATGGAGACTGGTGGCTATAGAGACTGGTGGCTATAGAGACTGGTGGCTGTGGAGACTGGTGGCTATAGAGACTGGTGGCTATAGAGATTGGTGGCTATGGAGACTGGTGGCTGTAGAGACTAGTGGCTGTGGAGACTGATGGCTATGGAGATTGGTGGCTATGGAGACTGGTGGCTATGGAGACTGATGGCTATGGAGACTGGTGGCTATGGAGCTATGGAGACTGATGGCTATGGAGATTGGTGGCTATGGAGACTGGTGGCTATGGAGACTGGTGGCTATAGAGACTGGTGGCTATAGAGATTGGTGGCTATGGAGACTGGTGGCTATAGAGACTGGTGGCTATAGAGACTGGTGGCTATAGAGACTGGTGGCTATAGAGACTGGTGGCTATAGAGACTGGTGGCTATGGAGACTGGTGGCTATAGAGACTGGTGGCTATAGAGACTGGTGGCTGTGGAGACTGGTGGCTATAGAGACTGGTGGCTGTGGAGACTGGTGGCTGTGGAGACTGGTGGCTATAGAGACTGGTGGCTGTGGAGACTGGTGGCTTTAGAGACTGGTGGCTATAGAGACTGGTGGCTGTGGAGACTGGTGGCTGTGGAGATTGGTGGCTGTGGAGACAGTGGCTGTGGTGGACTGGCAGAGGTCAGACGCTGGTAGGCACTGACACGAACAGAAGGTCCTGACACAGACAGTAGGCATTATACAAACAGTAGGCACTTACACAAACAGTACGCAGTGACGCTAGTAGTATGTTTTCACAGGAATAGTAGGCACTGACACAAACCGTATGACCTGATACAAACATTATCCACTAACACAACAGTAGTCACTGATTCAAACTGTAGATGCTGACAGAAGGCACTGACCCAATCAGTAAGCGCACAAACAGTAAGCTAAGCATTAACACAAACAGTAAGCACTGACACAAACAGTAGGCACCGATGCAAACAGTAGCCACTGATACAAACAGTAGGCACTGACACAAACAGTAGGTGCTGACAGAACAGTAGGCACTGAAACAGACAGTAGCCACTGACCCAAAAAAGTATTCATTGGCTCAAACAGTATAAAGTTGATGTGGCCATTGACACAGTCGGTAAGCATTAACACAAACAGTTGGCACTAACACAAACAGTAGACACTGACAGTTGTTACTGACCCAAGCCTTAAGCACTGACAGAAATAGTTGTAGATTCATAAAATGGCGCAATGCCTGTCGTGCAATGTTGGTGGTGCCCGTATGTGATTAAAATTGATCGCGTGAGCAACTTCTGATCTGTTGGTGACTTATGCTACCACCAATGATAAATTGCATTGATTATGTCGGACTGTTTGTGTTAGAACTTCAGATGGCTACCGTATGCTTTAATGCGAGTATGCTAGATTTGCTGAGACAGCAGTCTGTCAATCTTTCCACAAGGGACTGATAAACATTCTGTGTTTTTTTTTCTTTGGCACAGGAGCAGAGCAAAGATGGGGTGACCCGTTTGCTATGAAGCTGAAACTAAGACTACCAGACTACCAAACTACCAGACAAATAACAGAGCTGAAAGATGTCACTTATTAAAACAGTAAGCACTGATACCAAAAGTAGACACCGACACAAACAGTAGGCACCAACACAATCAATAAAACATTAAGCACTATACAAACACAAGGAATAAACACAAACAGTAGACACTGACACGTGCAGTAGGCGCTTTGCACAGACAGTAGGCACTGACACAAACAGTGGTTAGTGACACAAACAGTGGCAGACTGGATACAATTAAACAACAGCTTGTGAGAAGTGCATGGTTAAGAATGCAATATAGAGCAGAAAGCGAACATTACATTCTAGTTTAAACTACAAAGAGTGCTACTGACAGAGTAAAATTGATGAGACGAGTTTATGAGGGTCACAGTTTATTCTATGCAGAGATATTCAGCTAGTGTTTACAATTCACATTTGGTGTGGACAGAATTGAAGATGAAGCTAGACGGGAACTCTCAATTGTTGCTAGTAAGGTGAACTTGCTGTCAACGTCAGAAAGCCGAAAAATCCAGATCGGTGATAACTGTGACAATGGATGACAGATTCATTTGTTAACCGAGATAAGTTTCGTAAGATTTCATTTGAAGATATGGGCAATAAAAAAAAATATTCTTCGTCCAGTTTATACTACTTTCTTTGTCTCACGAACAAAACACGTGTTATTTTTGATACTTTTAGATGTTGTTTTTATTGCCGTTGTTCTTTGCCTCATTCTCTCTCTCTCCTCTCGTTCCTCTTCCTACTTCTTCTAAAATACAATATATCTCTACTTACTTCAGAAATATTTGTCAATAGCAAATATATTGCTTTGATCATGTCTGCCAGCGGGTAACGTTCCACATCCCAGTTGGCTATCGAAAAATAATCAAGTAACATTTTAGTCTAAAACAGTTTCTTTTCTTCTGTCACATGTAAATTGAATCCAATTTGTATAATCACAATTGCTCGGCAAGAATTCTCTTACTTAAATTCTTGTTCAATTGCTTTTAAATATTATGAGAGTTAATAGTTGTCCCCATGTGGGATGCAATATTTCATTTTTTGTAAAACCCCACCCAGGCTGTTGCCGGGGCTTCTAAATATAGCCGGGTCTTGAATATGGCCTAAAGGCTGAAAGGGGTTTCCGGGATCTCTCCACGGGTAATCCTTATCCGCATGTTGGCGCTTTGTGTCATCGGGTGTTTATCGCTTGTGTGCTGTATTGGTAGAGTACAACTTACCTACATAAAGTGAATCCTCTTTGGCATAATTATAATTGCTAGGCAAAAAGTCTCTTACTTAAATTCTTGTTCAATTGCTTTTAAATAATGAGCAGTATCGATGTGCGAGCACCGCCTCTAATTGGTATCCACTTCAAAAGGGCATTAAATGAAAACCTTAAACGTGTGACATCAATTAGTAACCATGCTATTGTCTTGTTACATGTCAATATTGTCGTTAAAGATGTCAAGAGTGTCAAGTAACACCACGGTTAGACAAACACCGTGACGTCATAATGACAGTTTAAAGATAGCCGCCCCATTTGTGTTATCAACTGGGGGGAAAGGGGAGGGGGCCGGGGGGACATAGAAAGATATCGGCGAATAAAAAGGCTAGAATAGGGGAGGGGCACCCCCCCCCCCCCCGGTGCATGACCACAAGTGCAAGATGTGTTTTAATGAAGCACGAAGTTACAAAAAGGGATGACCTCTTTGACAGACTTTTCACGCTCGGGTCAGGCACACCGTAAAGTTATCCCAGAGTCGATTACTGCTGTTGAAAGTTTCGTATAGAAAAAAGAAACCCAAATTGGCTGTGAGTGACTTTGCCGCACATTTTAACATCAGTCAAGGCTCAGCATCCCACATCATCCATGATGAGCAGTATCGCACAGCGTCTGCTTTTCTTTGGTGCATGTCAAAATTGGGACGGCCATCTTGAAAATGTCATTATGTCGTCACCATGTTCGTCTGCACCTTGACGTCGCGTATTAAAGACTTGACACCATCATCAACAATACTGGCAGGCTGCAAGACAATGGTGTTGTTACTGTAATATCTATCACACTTTCAAGGTTTTTTTTTGAACCATATCGTAGTTTCAGTTTCTTGTTAGGGGATATTTAGTTTTTTAAAAATCGTATCAATATATCATCGTGTAGTGAATTAAAAGTCACGCTTTTCCAAACAAGCTTGCAAATCTTTAAGAATCTTTGTGCAGGTTACATATTTGGAAGTGTAAACGCTGGGACTATACGATCGGGCACTGTACTGGGATTATATGATGATTATTTGTGAGATGAGCATAGATCACGCAGATATCTGTAATTAGTTACAATAATCCTTTACGAAAACAAAATCACAATTTTCTTTATTATTCTACAGACAATCAGTTCGCTATTAAATATGACTAATTGATTTGTACCTTTCCATCTTTCCAGACAATAGTGTTATATTTTGCAATGGGAATGCATGAGACACAGCCTATGGCGAAGGCGAGTGTGAATAGCAAGACACGTCCGCGTTAAAAAAAATCTTCCAGTTATAGTATGGGATTTCAGAACCGCTGTTGTCAACACTGGTGTTTAGAGTGTTTCTTTTTAGACGCTCAGCTCTGATCTTTTCTGTAGTCATTTCTTCCTGTATTCTCACTCCCTTCCTGATGTGCCACTTCCACATACCACGGCCCATGGCATTTTGTTCCAACGAGCCTGTCAATACCTGTATCACTCATGCCTTGTTTGCATGCATATTTATATCGTAGTAGAGGTCGGCCTTGATATTATCTACCCCTTTTTAATTCACCATTGAGGATGTCCATAGGGATACTGCCAACCTCCATTTTCCAGAAGAGACTGTTTATCAAATATAACAGCTGTCTAAAACAGCTAACCTTTTCTACTATGAAATATTGTTGACATTTAATATTACTGCCATATGATTTGTCTAACACTAAATATCAATCACATGTTGCTATCATTAAATATTCCTACCATCAAACATTTCTACAATTAAATATTTCTAACATCAAATATTCTTGTCATAAAATATTCCAGCCATCAGATATTCCTACCATCAAATATTCCTAAGTTCAAATACTCTTACCAAATTACATTCATAACATCAAATATTGGTACCGCCAAACATTTCTGTCCCTTAATATTCTTACCACTAAATATTCCTACCATAAAATTTTTCTAGCATTAGATATTCCTACAATCACACATTTCTATCATCAAATACTCCTACAATTCAAAACTTTTACAACAGTCAAAACATTTCATTCATCAGATATTGTATATTATTTTCCCTCGGTCCAAATCAGGTCACTTCATGAAATTTCACCAATATTAAAAATTGACTCATACCAACTCAAAAAAAAAAAAGATAAAAATCCCTTATCACGCCTTAGGAGAATCGGGTATATGGGAAGAACGTCCCCTATTTTTACAGACCAATCGGCACTGGATGGGTAATGTGGTCACCATTACGCCGGCCGTCTTTACTTCTCCAGGACAGCCATCCTGGTACCCATTTCAAGCCGGGTCGACCTGCGACGCCCCATACCATGATAACAATCCATGCAGCCAGCAGTGGGTTTCGATCGCGGTATGTTGGATTACGAGTCTGACTCGCAACGCCACGGACGCCGCTAATACCAACTCACCTGGTCTTATAATGATGACCCTACATCCTTCACTGTCCCGATGCTTTAGAACCTCAATGATGTCATCATCAAATATATGGCGGACCCGAGTTGGCTTCAGATCACTGAAAATGTCCGGAAACTGGAGACGAATGTCGTAATAGTTCTTCACCAGTTGGAAAGTCCTTTCCTGGTCAAACTTGCGAGCCCGTAAGAAACGTAGGAGAAACTGGACATCGGTTTGTGGCTGCAGACCTGCGGATATATTGATAGTTTGTGTGTTACATAGTATTTATAAGGTGCTTACAAAAAAAAAAAGGAGTAAGGGAGCTTCATTTATTACATAATTTACACAATGGATAAGTGCTGCTTGGCCCATAATTTCATGTTTAATGGGGCCGCGCTAGTGCAGTCGATAGGAGACTCGCTTTCAAATCCAGCTGCGTCTTGCTGCAGCCCACGACCTGTGTTCGAAAAAGGACGGTACCCGGGGTTCACCCAGCCTTTATGAAATAGGTACCAGAGTTAACACTCTGGGGTAAATGGTAAACCTTTATCTTTATGGTTTTAAAAAAAAAAAATAGATCATTGTTTGATTTGTTCAATATCAGGTCTCTAGCCTTTCATTCCCAGGATAATACCTGGCACTCATTTTATCCAGGGTCTATCAGCTTTTAGATGCTCGGCTGATCGTTTGTAAGTACATGTTTGAATCCAGTCAGATTTTTTCCACCTTCAAATTTACTTTGCCTAAGAAAAAAAAAATTTACGGTGGTTAAAATTTTTGTTTTAACAAACACATTATAAGTTAGCATCTCCATACACACCACATCATCAAGTGCCTTGCTGTCTGACAGGAGCGATCATGCCTCTCCACAATCCGTGATCTTCAAAAACAAGTATAATTTAGCGATGGCAAAAAGCTGTCAAGAATTTTCTCGTGTTGTTATCCGTTGTCCTCCATCCCACCCCCAGATCTTTCCGGTGGTCAAAATTATTCCATTTTCCTTCTCACAACATGACCAGAGATAACTGTTATCTTTTTGATGTTTGTGATAAATTGTCTTCGAGCCCTCGCGTCTTTCAAAATATCCGGGCTACCTTTTTTTTTTTTTTTTGGTTAATCTAAAGAATTATTGAGATTCTTCTGTAAAAGCACATCTCTGAGGCTTCAAGAAATTGTTTGGCAACTTTAATAATTATCCGGGATTCACATAAATATTTTAAAAAACTGGCCCTCGGGAGCCGCGTTAGCGAAGTCAGTAGGAGGCTCGCTTTCAAATGCAGCTGCGACTCGTTGCAGCCACGGTCGGTGTTCGAAACCCAGCGGTTCGCGAGGTTCACACAGCCTTTAAAGGAAATTGGTACCAGTGTTGATACTCTGGGGTGAATAGAGGAACGTCGCTGTAGCTACAGAGTTTCATGTGGACGTAAAACAGGCGGACAGTTTCTGATCAGCTGTCCGTCCTGGTGGCAGAGAACTTTTGGTTTATAACCGTGTGCAATGACGCTGGTTCACATCTCCCGACTTTACCTTTATAAACTAGCCCTATATGGCATGCGAGAATTCTATTCCCAACCTCCAATGACATGGATTTATGGCACACAATATTCTCCATTTTATCAAGTGCAGTTTGAGCCTGTCGATTTCTGATGTTTCCCGCTTAGACAACTTCCGTTGGGTGTTATCCATGTGCTTAGAAACATGTCTTTACTTGTCCTAAAATAACCATCTTGACTTCCACTATACCTTCGGCAACACTCTAAAGACTACGAGAACTTCAGGTCAAAAGAGGTGTCGCCAAACATTAACACTATACAGGTAGCCAAAGAAGAATAGTAAACCAACACAGAACTGGTATTATCAGTCGCCACACGCTGAGGGAAATACTGAAGATGGGATGGGAGCGCTTAGGAGCATGTCCGATGTGCATCGAAGATAATCTGTCAATTAACTAACATTAACTAACTAACCTGGAACTTTCTCCAGTCGAGACCTCAAATTTTTGACTTCCAACAGACGAGTCTTTGGATTCTCATTCAATTCCTTGGTCGCCTTCTCTTGTACCTCAGGGCTCAGAGTGCTGGTATATTTATCATCTTCTTTCTTGGACGATTTGAACATGGTGCTATTTCTAATTCAGACTTCTTTGTGTGTGATATAGATTTGTGTGAATGAGCGTTGCCTAAATTATTCAAAATCTGCAGATATTGCTGAAAGACCTGTAAAAATATAACGAGATAATGGACGAATAGACACGCAGATCGACAAAATGGTATTTGATTCGCAGCCACATATTGCTCTTTCTCAAAACGGCGATTGAAACACTGATTTTGTAGCTTACAGCTCAGCTACGACAGTTTGCCTTTCGGCCTACCAAATCTTTCATTGGTGCCTTTTAAAACATGATTGCTAAGGCACAGCAGATCCGTTTTGTTGTGGGCGGGGGGGGGGGGGGGAGGCTTTAATATGGTGCCTCGTGTTCCACGGTAAAGCCACATTTTTAACCATTTTAGTTCTAGAAGCTCTTGACTGATGTTCGACAGAAGCAATAGTGAGTACAAATTTCTGTAGAAAATCTTGATATCAATCAATCAAAGCAAGATGTAGAACTAATTAGCTTCACAATAAGTCGCAATCACGAATGACAAAATAAACCTTTTTGTAGAAAACATTCATTAATATACGTCATACATGGCCAAAGATACCAGATAAAACATGCGCAAAACAACATAGTTTTTCATTAACGCCTTGCAAGATATCTCTATATTCTTAAGCATTCTCATGGGAAAAATGCTGTGTCTTGACCTACATCGTTGCATTTGTTACCGCCATCACCTCCTCAAATTTAGTCGTGGCAAAAGCATCGCTATTTTCTTTTAGTTTTCCATCAAACCAGAACTTTTAAAGCCCATAAGCTTTGTACGTGTAAACTACGGATCCGTCGGTATTGATAACTGCACCTCCTTTAGCAGAATTGTCAAAAGTCAAGGTTTGCACTTCTGCCTCCACCACCAACGGGCTTTGTTGTCTTCAATCTCTACCCAGTTTTATGCAGACTGAAAACCATGCACATCCCTCTGCTGACAGTCGTACCCTTTCCACATAAGTGTCTATGCTACCAGCTGAACAAACTTGTTGTATAATATCCTCAGCCTGACCCACCAAGGATTTTCCCATTTCTAACACGTACGCTTCTACCTGAATCTCATTGTGCAATGGGTGGTGTGTGTAGGCACATATACGCACATGCTGGGCCGAGCCCTGTTCTCCCTTTCATAGTTAGAAGATGTAAATTGTAGTGCTATCAGGGCTGTAACAATACCGCTGTCTGCTTCTTGGCGATATGAACCATGCATTAACACACTCATCGGCATTATATGAATGTTTGGGAAGTAAATCAATGGGAGGGCTGTTAGCTAATGGCAACTTCACTCGAGGTGCTGGTTAGCAACTGGGTCGAATGAGACACTTTGATGCATATAAACTTAAAATAGTTTTTTCCCGTTGTGCTGGTTATGAAACAGAGCCTTCGGGACTTCGTTGCTAGGTCAGGGTTCAGTGCTTTGTGTATTGTATACACTCAGAGCCTCGTTGTGGTCGTGGCTTGCTTTTATGATTTGGAAAAGCATGGCAGGTTGCCGTCCACAGTTGGAGAATACAGGCGTAACAAAGAGACCTGACTCAGTGTAGGAAATTTTGCCGGTGAAGTCTATAGAGGTTTCCATAGAGATAGGAGTCATGCACAACAGCACTAGACTTAGTGGATGCGTACAACATAGCACCATCTAGCCACCTGGTGCACAAACTTCTCCAACTGGAAATTTCTCTCTTCATCATCCGCTAGCTAGCCGCGGCATCTTCCTAGAGACTGGTGATACTCAGATGTGGTTGTTGGTCCTCGGAATAGATAATCATCTGTCCAGGATTAGTTAGTCTTTCCTCTTGTGTCGAGTGCGGCACATAAGGCAGAGGTCATGACTCTCCATGCACGGCGGTCCGTTGCAATCCGTTGTAGGTCTTGGATGTTTGAGTGGCCCATGAGCGAGCCTTCCCTGATGATAGTTCTACGTAGGGTTTCCCTTGGTCTTCCACGAGATCTTTTCCCCTGTGGTGTCCAAATGAGGGCTTGGTAAGGAAGTCTTGATTTATCCATTCTAAGGGCGTGGCCGACATAGTTCCAGCGGCGTTTTCGTATAAAATTAGACACATACTCTTGCCTGGATTCTTGCCTTATTTGTGTATTGGTTCGGAAATCTGTCTAGGATTTGCTTCAAGGTTTTCCGCTGTCTCCACTAATGTGTGTACGGTCCTGAAAACTGAGCAGTAGTTGCATGGGAGTGGCAGGACTTTGTCGTTTGCTAATGACACCTTGGTGTAACGACATGGAAGAGATCGTCAGGAGACAATAAATGGAGTACAAAGCGAACTGGCGTATGAAATTCAATGCATATGTCAACCCTTCAAATGCCTCAGTGAAGTGGCTCTCCTTGAATACTCATATAGTCATGGCAAACGAAGCTTTGACAAGACCAAACCCGATGACTTAGCTCGAAATGAGATTTGACTGCAGTCTGTTCTTCATGCAGTCTGCCTATGTCATAACCATAGCATACAAAGATCTGTCAGCAATGTGGGTCCTAGTCACCACTAATATTGAGCAGAGACGGCTTCCGTTTCTTTTCAAAGGAATGGTTCTTTCTCCCCTATAATATACCTTAGCCATTCTCACTGTCAGCCTCAGACTGAAAGAGACTTGCTTGAAAAAGTGCAAAACGAAGCCTTGCACATTATTCTGAGGTGCACAAGAGATACCTCGTGTGTATCAGTGAGAAGAGACTGTTTATCAAATATACCAGCTGTTTAAAACAGCTAACCATTGCTACTATGAAATATTGTTGTCATTAAAATTTTACTGATATCAAATTTTTCTACTAATTAACATTACTTCAATCACATGTTGACTTCTTGACCTTCTTGACTTTCCAATCATGAACTACAGGATCAAGATTTGGGGATTTCGCGTATACCTGAAGATAAGTTACGATCTGAAGAGCCCCTTGCACCACATGCTCTTCGAAAAATAAAATGGGCAACAAACCAAGAAGGGGCAAATCATGAGTTGAATAGGGCAGAGGATGATATCAAGCAGGTCTGCACTCTTACAGACATGCACCCTGGCGAGAAATGGATGTCTTTGTTTAAAGCCCTCAGTCGCACCTTCTCCTGTATCATCACGCTTGACAGGAGTTGTCTGGAGCAAAATCCTATTGCTGTCAATTCCGAGGCCCACACGCTTGTCAGTGACAGGTCGAAAGAGGCAGGTATGCTGATCTACACAGACGGGTCTGTTGTACGAGGACACAAGAGTGCATGGGCATTCACAGCTCGCTCAGCTGGCAGAAAAATATAAGAAGCCATGGCGCAGCAATGACGAAGGAGGTTGCGGCAGTAACACAAGCTTTCTTGTGGCTGGAGTCACATGACCCATTACGAACTTCCCCCACCCCCTTTTTTTTTTAATCGGAAAGATTATCATCGCCATCATCATCACCATTTCTACCATCACCATTATCACTTTCCTAATAAAAAAGGAACTAACAAGTGATTGCAATTGTTTTGTCCCTACCTAGTTTGTGTATCTCGTCAGGTGCATAACAGAGTAACGGTTAAATTGAATGAAGCAAACAACTCAATCATGTCAATCGTAATAATGAATCAACGACACTCTAAATTTACGTTTGAGAGCGTTATATCTAAAATAGAGATTAAAAGGTCAGCGTATTTTCTTGTGGGGTAGAACACTTCTTCTTCTTACAGTTCATGCCGTGTGGGGGTGGTGTTCAAGTTTATCCACAACCATTCTGTCTAGTGTGCTTAACATCAACTCTGACACAGATTATCCTCCATGCCGTGTGGTCGTGATCTTTAAGTTTAACCACAACCATTCTGTCTAGTGTGCTTAACATCAACTCTGACACAGATTATCCTTCATGCCATGTGGTCGTGGTGTTCAAGTTTATCCACAACCATTCTGTCTAGTGTGCTTAACATCAACTCTGATACAGATTATCCTCCATGCCGTGTGGTCGTGGTGTTCAAGTTTAACCACAACCATTCTGTCTAGTGTGCTTAACATCAACTCTGACACAGATTATCCTTCATGCCATGTGGTCGTGGTGTTCAAGTTTATCCACAACCATTCTGTCTAGTGTGCTTAACATCAACTCTGATACAGATTATCCTCCATGCCGTGTGGTCGTGGTGTTCAAGTTTAACCACAACCATTCTGTCTAGTGTGCTTAACATCAACTCTGACACAGATTATCCTTCATGCCGTGTGGGGTGGTGTTCAAGTTTATCCACAACCATTCTGTCTAGTGTGCTTAACATCAACTCTGACACAGATTATCCTCCATGCCGTGTGGGGGTGGTGTTCAAGTTTATCCACAACCATTCTGTCTAGTGTGCTTAACATCAACTCTGACACAGATTATCCTCCATGCCGTGTGGGGGTGGTGTTCAAGTTTATCCACAACCATTCTGTCTAGTGTGCTTAACATCAACTCTGACACAGATTATCCTCCATGTCATGATGTATCTGTCCACAATCATTTCTCTCCTTCTCCCTCTGACTCCCCCCCCCTCCAACTTTCCCACTGTCATGGTGTACTCCAGCCTTCTTGTGTTTTTTCAATGACATGACCAAAGAATGAAGGTTGTCTCCTACTGGTCTGTGGGCAAACAGTTCTCTTTGTGAGTCAGTTTTAAAAAAAAAAGAAATCTTTATTACTCATTTTGTTTGACACATCAATCGTCTATAAAATCTTATCTCTGCAGCTTCTAAATAATTGTTCAATATAATTGTTCAATATAATTGTTCAATATAATTGTTCAATATAATTGTTTAATATAATTGTTCAATATCGACCAGCTCGACCGGCGTGATGCTGACCACATCACCTATCTTGTGCCGATTGGTCTATAAAAATATAGGTCTAGCCCTATATGCCCTATACGCCCAAAGGCGTGGAAAAGGGTCCTTTACTTTACCTTTTTTTATCGACCAGCTGTCCATGATTCACTTCCACATATTTGGATAGGATTTGTGTAGCTTTTAAAGAATTTTTTTCCGTCTCAAACAAGAAATACTGCACACATTTTTGTTGTTGTTGTTGTTGTTGTTGTTGTTGTTGTTGTTGTCGTTGTTGTTGTTGTTGTTGTCGTTGTTGTTGTTGTTGTTTAGTAAAATGTTGCTTTAACCTGAGCTATTCTACATTCGACTTCATTAATACACATTCCATCTGATGTTATCAGGGTACCCAAGTACTTAAACTCAATAACTTGCCTGAAGATTTCTGATTTACCTTTATGTTGCATTTTGGAGGATCCTTTTTTTTTTCAAACTTTGACACTTGTTTTGGCTTTTTGTTACAATTATATCCATTATTTCTTGCGGTTGTTTTATTTTCATCAATCAAAACTGTGTCGCTTGCATGTCTTTGCCTGCAACAAACCTTACTGCTTTTTTCATTTTCTGGTTTAATTTTGCACTTTATTCTCTTCATTAAACTTATCATTAATACTTTATTTATCGAATTCATTAAACAACATTTCCGATTTTCTCTACAATGCATGACACTAGGGGTTTTTGGTAAAGATATGAAAAGAGATTTCAAAAGGTCATCAGGTATATAAACCCAGTGTCATAAATAACACTGAACAACACTTCTAAACCCAGTGTCATAAATAACATTGAATAACACTTCTAAACCCAGTGTCATAAATAACATTGAATAACACTTCTAAACCCAGTGTCATAAATAACATTGAATAACACTTCTAAACCCAGTGTCATAAATAACATTGAACAACACTTCTAAACCCAGTGTCATAAATAACACTTCTAAACCCAGTGTAATAAATAACATTGAATAACACTTCTAAATCATAAATAACATTGAAGTGTCAATAAATAACATTGAACACACTTCTAAAACCACCACTTCTAAACCCAGTTCACCAAAATTTCTCGTGATGTTATTTGACCCTGAAGATATGCATTTTTTCGTGTCCGTTACTTTCTACAAATATCAAAATAAGTTATGGTAATTGAAAAAGCATATACTGTACCGACAAGGATATCACTTGAGATTTCAGCTAAAGTAGTTATGGTAATTGAAAAAGCATATACTGTACCGACAAGGATATCACTTGAGCGTCAGGTACAAGAGTCAAAGACTACACGTTGCTACAGAAATGCCATCGCCAAACAACCAGCACCGAATGAGACCAACCAGTGTGTCTGTAATGAGCTACCTTTCCGTTTTCTATTCATTAGCTGTATTTAGGTTTGACAGCTAGACCGAATCCATCCTCGGTTAAATGATTATGAAACTTAGCCAAACCAGTGCATCTCAGTGTTTAACCCAGCCTACGTGTCTCAGCCGGTTTATTCTGTTTACGGTTGCACATTTAAACCTATAATTTTAACCCTGGGAGTACTGAAAGATAAGTCGGACATAAAACCAAACTGCTGTCTGTGTCATCGTTTTTTGGAGCTCTGCGCTGGTTACTGCAGACAGTCACACAAAAAACGGATGCCCCAAATGATGTAATGTCTGTTTTTCTGCCATGTAGGCCCTCAACTAACTCACTCCAAGTGCTCCTATCCTCTGGTTATTACAATGTGCTCCCTGTCTTTTCAACTTCATTCACTAGCAAATTACTCCATGTATTTTTGTGCCTGCCTTTATTTCTTTGCTCCTGTTGGTTCCAGTGCAAAGACATTCTAGTTATATTTTTCTCTGGTTTTCTGAAGGTGTGTCCTATCCAACGCCAGCGTTTTTTTTTTTCACCCCTTGATTCACCCGAATTTGCTTAGTTCTATCACAAAGTTCCATCATACTATTTAATTCAACTCTATAATGCGCTGCCACTAATTAATGAATGTTTGTAGCTGATTACTTTTGTCACATTTTTTAAGATCTATTGTATTTTTTGAATGCCTTTTTTATTTTATGGTTTCCCATTTCGTTAAGCTTTTCAGTCACAGTTCACTGGATTAACTTCTTGAAGTTAATTTGTAATTTTTGTTTTAGTTGCTCTCCATGTTTCTGGAAAAAGAGGCAAGCCCCGACCTCCTCGAAGGTGGATACAAGCCACTGAAGGTGCATTGGGCTATGAAAGCACATAGGGCTGGAGAATTGAAATAGGGAAAGAGAAACTTTCGGACGTTCTGTGAAGAGAGTGAAGCTCTGTAAATGACCTTCTGTAAAGTGAAGTAAATAGCTCCCCCCCCCCTTTTCCACCGCCTTTAGACGTATTGGGCATTCAGGGCCAGACCTATACTTTATAGACCAATCGGGACTCGGTGTGTGATGTGGTAAAAGTCAAACTGGCCGCCTTTACTTCCGAGGATTCAACCTGGTACCAATTAAAGGCTGGGTAAACCTGGCTGCGAAGATCAGTTTTTTTTTTTTTTTGAAAAAAATTCCAGCTCCAAAAAGATCTGAACCCACGTTCCTCTGATCCAAAGACGAGTAACTAGCCGCTGAACCACGGTGGCTCCTAAAAGATATGCTTACTGGTGATTAATTCACGACTATAATGCAATTATAAGCAAGGCGCAACAAATTATGAACTCTCGCCGTTGAAATCCCCTCGCCTCTCCCAACTTTACCATCAACGAAAGGTTCTGTGCATAGAGGAGTAAAATCTCAAAATATTATAATACAATAATTAATCTTTACAAATCCTATGTATAATCATATATTCTAAATCTTAGTTTCTGCTACTCGCATTCATTTTCCCACTTCTCACTTCCGCCGTTGGTCTCGGGGGGGGGGGGGGCATTTCCTTCTAAAGGCTCAATCCTTCGATGAGCCTTGACATTTAGTTGTGGAAGATTTTATGACAAGTCTCATCGTAAAGCTAACTTTTTTTTATCTACTCTTGTTTGTAATAGCATCATTGTCCGTTTTGGCCGTATGCTGATGAATGCTTTTTAGCCTAAGCATTCGTTTGCCGTTTGTAATTGCAATGTTGTAAAGCTGACTGGTTCCAATTCTCGTTTCCGTATTATTTAAGAATCATGGAAGCCAGAGCTAACGACTGTACATTGTCAAATACACAAATGATGCACACATGCATCACTGGTGTAAGTTACCCCTCGAGTATTAAACATTTACAAGTTGTCACCTAGCTAAGCGGTTCTTTAACTTTTTTCGCCGCGGCACCCTCGTCAGGCTAAACAGTTTTCGCCGCGTCACCCTCGTCAGGCTAAACAGCTTACGCCGCACACCTACCCTTAAAGCGGTTGAATACTTAGGGAAAGAAGAAAACAAGAGTGCAAATTTAATATTCACTTGTCTTTAATGCGATGTGTGAAACTGTTTTGATGCATTTTGCATTATATCCTTTTCATTTTCATGGTTATAAATTCTCTCCATCATGGACGACCCTGCCTGAAGTGACAAAGCGCAACGTTTGATGATTTCTTATTCTTTATGTACTAAATCAGAATGATAGCATCCCAGATGTCTCTGTAATTTAGACGGAACCAAGCAGCTGTAAGCACACTTTTATGGCAGTTAACGCATTGCCCTTCCGGTGCCTGTTCGTTGCCAACCCAAACAAACCCAAACAAAGAAAGGAGACGAGGATACAATTTTCTTAGTTTTCCTCAGATTTTCTTTTGGTCGTGAGTTGTCGTTCCGCGAACTGAGACTTTACCTATAGACTAGACCTTAATGAATTCGGGTAGAGGATCAGTTGCATTTCGAGATAAATACAAGCACAATACTTAGAGCGTAACAGTTGCCATTTTATGCAGTATAAAACACGGCTGAGTGTGAAACAAACAATAAACACTTTTTGAAAGCGGCGAGGGAAGACAACTTAAATATCAACTCTTAAGTATCTGCATGCCTTCTTTAAAAATGTCACAATGTTAAGCCGACTTTTCTTGATCACTGCCACGGCACCGCTAGCATATGCTCGCAGCATTCCATGGTGCCGCAGCACCCAGTTTGAGAACCTCTGATCTGGCTAAACATTTTAATCACGTTTTGCTCTATCGAATTACTTTAATTTGTTTCCATCTGGGTGTAGTCAGTCGTGTTACGCTTTACATGTCTCATTCTTCCCGACCTGTGTGTGAATGTTAATAAATGTACGGGGCTAATCAGGCGCATCAGCCCCCCAGTGATTTGGCTTTCCCGGCAAAGTTAACTGGCTAAAAGAACACAGCAACTGGCGACGTGTCAGTAAATGTGTAATCCAGGATCGCCGAAAGCTACAAACTCCAGATTTGCACGCAACACTCAGTTTCTGGAAGAGGACTAGAGTCCACAGTGGACAAACAACCAGAACTTACTGCCAGAAATTACAGCTGTTGAGCGCAAAGAAGAAGAAGAATGCTATGATCATGGTGGTGGCAGTTAAGGGGTGCTGGTGACAATGATAATTATGTTAATTATATTTTTGCCAATAAAATTTTTGTTTTGGTGGAGTTTAAAAAAAAAATCATCAATGATAATGCCGGTTCTGCAGAATCAGTTTCATTTCTCAGCAATGAAACTATCAATTCTTTTCCACTAAATTAAAATATCGATTTGGCGCTAGCATTTGTGTTTTTGTTTTGTTTTACTTCTATTACTTATTTGTTTTCAGAAGGTAACGGCTGATGATAAGGGGGGGCAGTAATGACCCCGCCACACAGATAGGTGCTCTTATTTCCACAGGGATCGAATACACAACCCTCGCATGCTACAGGCGTCTGTGACTTAGGGGTTTACGAACACTGTTCATAATTCCAAAACCCCATTTCGACTCAGCTGTCAGCTTTTGGCAGCAAAGCGCTTTGCGTTTATTTTATTAATCGTACAGAGAGTCGCCCGTCGTTTATTTTATTAGTCGTAAAGAGAGTCGCCCGTCGTTTATTTTATTAGTCGTACAGAGAGTCGCCCGTTCACTGATCGAAGGCAAACAACTGAGCCTAAAACAGCCTAACAGACTTGAAACAGGTGAGTTCTGTAGAGTTGTGGTACATTGTTAGAGTTCTGTAGAGTCTGTGGTACACTGTTAGATTTCTGTAGTCTGTGGTACATTGCTAGAGTTATGTAGAGTCTGTGTTACATTATTAGAGTTTTGTAGAGTCTGTGGTACATTGTTAGAGTTCTGTAGAGTTGTGGTACATTGTTAGAGTTCTGTAGAGTCTGTGGTACATTGTTAGATTTCTTTAGAGTGTGTGGTACATTGCTAGAGTTATGTAGAGTCTGTGTTACATTATTAGAGTTCTGTAGAGTCTGTGGTACATTGTTAGAGTGCTGAGGAGTCTGTGGTACATTGTTAGAGTTCTGT
The DNA here is from genome assembly GCA_905116865.2 of Candidula unifasciata. Taxonomy (NCBI): domain Eukaryota; kingdom Metazoa; phylum Mollusca; class Gastropoda; order Stylommatophora; family Geomitridae; genus Candidula; species Candidula unifasciata. The sequence continues at coordinate 125,634 of CAJHNH020005979.1, forward strand.
AGAGTCTGTATTACATTATTAGAGTTCTGTAGAGCTTGTGCTACATTGTTAGAGTTCTGTAGAATCTGTGGTACAATGTTAGAGTTCTGTAAAATATGTGGTACATTGTTAAAGTTCTGTAGTACATTGTTAAATCTCTGTAGAGTTTGTGGTTAAACATTTTTATTTTTGGCTAAACATGTTATGTTTGGCTAATATTTTCTCTTTAAACTATGCATAGTACGTTCGTCGGTTTACAAAAATAATATCTAATCAGGCGCGGTGCTTTGATGGAAGAAAAATAGTTTCTAGTTTTGGTGTTCTTTTGGTAATTTTTAAAATGACAACAGAAATGTTCGCTAAGCTCTATGAACTCTCTCTCTCTCTCTCTCTCTCTCTCTCTCTCTCTCTCTCTCTCTCTCTCTCTCTCTCTCTCTCTCTCTCTCTCTCTCTCTCTCTCTCTCTCTCTCTCTCTCTCTCTCTCTCTCTCTCTCTCTCTCTCTCTCTGTTTTTTTTTCACTAACCTTTCCTTCTCTCTCATCCCTAACCTCTCCCTCTGCTAACTTCTGTATCTATCTCTTCCCTCTCTCTCCTAAAACATACACTGAAGCTTTAACAGTTTGTGAATCATTGCTTTACGTCCCCTCGTCGTTTCACCCTTTCTTTTTTTTTAACCCTAAAGGCCAATGATTTAGAAAGAAGTACCTGCTGATATCCGCGACAGTTCTTTTTTTTTTTTTTTTTAACTTGTTTGTCAAAGAAAATATGCACGCTGTAGTATGATAGTTCCTTTTGAGATGCGTATATACATATATATGTTTGCAGCCAACGTGGCAAACGGGGGTTCTTGTCTGTTTGCGATCGTGGCTGTTTTAGGTGGTTTTAGATTCCACTATTTGTCTGTGCACTTGGCGCCCACGAGTAGAGTGGTAAGTTGTCAACCGGGTAAATGTGTATTTGTTATTTTGTGGGGGGAAAAAAACATTTTAATTCTTGCTGGTACGTGTAGAATTGATTTGATCCAAGAACGGACATCACAGCACTCTGGGCTTTCTCGGAAGCGCTCCGTCCCCGTCTTCAGCAGCCAGCGAAGAGTTCCGATACTAATGGTGCCAGTGGTATTCTGATTAAACATCCGTCTTGCCTTTCCTCTGAGCCTCGAGCAGAACCTCTCTTCACTTCCCCCTTTCACTACGAACAACCTGGCACTTCTCTTTCCTCTCAACATTGAACCATCTGTATAGATAGTCAGATCACCTGGGCGTGAATTGTCGCGATTCAACTGTTGGACTTCTACCTCCGTAGCACCCATTTGGTGTGATTGATCAAGTAGGCTTTTGTTTCAGCTTCAAAGGCCAGTGTTAAGGTTTAGGTTAGACGACGAATCAACATCACGTCACAAGGGTGGTAACTCATATGTGCTCCGTTCTACTTCTGACTCAAGTCAGAAAAAAAAAATTACAGCCTTCACGGGGCTAGAACTCGGGGCCTCCAGCACTCGAGGATAGTGCATGCACGTCCGTCCAGACAACAGGCGGATGGTTCTAAGTCATGTCTTTTGTCGTAGTTTAACATTCCAGTTTATATGATACTCAAACATTTCTTATACAGTTTTTATTTCCACATTTTTGGTGGTGTAGCGGCTAGACGCTTGCCTGCGGGATCCGAAAATCGTGGGGTCAGGTCATGATGAAGCCGGGCTGTTTTCAAACGATCAAGCTTTATATGAGTACCAGGTAAAGTCCTGGACAGCGAAGGTGTCCGACGTGATACTGACCATATCACCCGCTAACTGAAAAAAAAAAAAGTCTAGCCCTATATTCGTATCACACCTAAATGCGCCAGAAAGACCTATTCAATTTACTATAACATAATCTCCATCCATATTTAAATAGTCGAGGCTCTGTGGTCATGTGCAGTCGTAGGAGTAAGGTGAAGACTGGGGAGATAGGCGTTGCGAACGCGCTTTGTAATGCCGGTATGCCGGGTGTGACGAGCGAAAGCTTGGCCTACAGTGTGACGTGCTGTAAAGGCTGCGTGGTGATGTGCGGCGTACCAAAGGTGAATAAGGGTGTCGCAATGTAACAAATGGCATCAACACTTAATATGCCACTGGCCAAGTGTAACACAACATGATGAATGTTGAAGCTTCCAAACGTAGCGGAACGAGAACTCTCTTTAAAGGTTCCATTTGTGTATTGACAATAGCAATGATCAACACAAGGAGAAAATATGCAATTATTAATCCAGACTCATTCAAACACATCAACAAAAGCCCGCTCGTACATCCATGGACTGATATTTTCTCATGACGGGTCGCAGTCCGACCTTGAGATCCAGACAGTCACCTCTGTCTTCTGTTCCGCAGTCTGAAAAAGGTTATGTAAGTATACCGGCTTACTGCCAAACTGTGACAATATACCAGCTTTCTGCTGAGGTCTATAGTGGAGTCCCGGGGTAAAAGCGTCCTCAAGGATCCAACTTTATACAACGTCTGCTTCCGTGGAATCCCAGGGTAAAGCGTCCTCAAGGATCTACACGTCCTTCTCCTTCGGACTGTAAACATCAACTTTTCGTGACATCTGGGGTAAAGCATCCTCGAGGATCCAACTTTAATTAACATTCCTTCCGTGGCATCCCGGGGTAAAGCATCCTCAAGGATCCACACCAAGGCCGGACCAAACGTCCGCCTTGGTCAAACTTCAACTTGCATCTCCTAGAATACAATCCCTTCACAACCTGACGTATTGTTTTGACGTCTTATGTGCTCACTTAGTACTGGTGCGTTCTAGTGCACATCCGCACGCGACACCGGGTTCGATGCTTGCTGCGGATGATTTGTCTTGCGCTGGTTTCGACAGTTGTACCGAGAGCAGAACGTTCAGGGAGCAATGGCAAACTACTGAACATAAAATGTGCCTACAAAAACCACAACAGCCAATTAAATGCTAGGGTTGGTTTTGCAACGTCCTGTAAAGGATACGCAACTAACTTTCTATGACAGTGGTCATCTCAGCATTAACATAACATAACAGAGCCCTTGATCCATTAGGGTCGTGGAGGTGTATTGATGGAAGTACTAGCACATAAAACCCGCCAACTTTCTGTCTTCTGCCTAATAAACATGTGTATAATAAATTAGTCCTGTCCATTTCTTGATGTTGCCATTCCATGTTCTTCTTTGCCCTACTCTTCTTCGACTAACCCACAATGTTCCTTGAAGTGCAGTCTTTGCAATCGAATCATGTCTCACCACTTGCCAAAACCAAGCTAGCTTGACATGTTTCGCCACTGCCAAGAGAGGCTCCGGATGTCCCGCAAATTTGTATATTTTGTCTCTGACATATTTATTAGTTTTCTCAGCATTACTTCTTGAAATATTACAAAGGTGTTGATCCAAACGTGAGTTTCTTTTGTATGTCCTTGCGTCCACTCCAAGGAATCCCTGAAATACTTGCACTTGTGAAAGGCATGCTAAGTGGATAACAATTGTGAATTCTCGTACGGGAGACCAGAGTTCAAATCCATGTTAAATTGAGGTTTTTTTTTTTTTCAAGTGTGGGTGGGGGAGGGGGCTGAGTTCCTAGCCTGCATAGTCCGTGCAGTAAAGTTTATATTTTTAGAATCAGGACTTCCTGTTCAACACTGCCATTAAAGATTGTGAAAACATGCAGTAATTCAATGTATTTATTTATTCACCTACTTGCTTATTGTCAATGTATTTGATCTGTTGATGAGACTTAAACAGACGTATGTTCTTATCATACGACGCTATTCGTTGACAGAGCTCAGTATCCTAAATAACGGATGTTGTTCCAGAAACCACCATGTTTAAATCGGGCAAGAAGGTTGAGGACAGTTACACCTGCACACTGAGTCCACAACTGCAAGAAAAAGCCACCAAAGAATTGAACGAGGATCCAAAAACTCGCCTGCTCGAAGTCAAAAATTTAAGGACTAGACTGGAGAAAGTTCCAGGTATATCATCATCATCATCATCATTTTCATCATCGTTAATTTCCTCTTTTGCCATCATTCTCTTCAGATTGTAATGATCTAATTGAGTCTCTGCACTGTTCACTTACTACCAAAGGGCCCTCACAACATCTAGCTTGTCATGCAACAGTTCACTACCAAGTGGTGCAGAACCGACCATTATATCTTTCGGCTTGTTTCCCCAACACATCAACATGACCTAGAGAAAATATCTATAGGACGCTAACTACCCGGAACCTCTAAAGCGATGCTTGCCACTCTGCACGGTGCATGACTGGATACATTAGTTAAATAAAATTGAAGGTTTGCTTTTCCATTGTAGATGCAGGGCTCAATTCAGCTGCAAACAATAAGACAGTAGGCCGCCTTGTGTTGATTTTGAAAACCGTTTGAGAAACAAGCCATTACAAAGGTAAAAACAACTCAATCTTAAATTCCTAGTAAAGCTAGAAATAGCCTACAAATACTAAGGCTGACTTGCTTTGCAAAAAAAAAAATATGTTACGTTCAACTAGCAGCCCCGAAGAGGAAGATTTACCTTGTAATTGTGATTAGGTTTTTTGCATCGTATAAAATAGCTTGGTATTTGCTCGCCAGGTAGACCCAACCTTGAGTGGGTACCAGGTGCAGTCCTAGGAAGTAAAGACAGCTGGGGTGATGCTGACCACATCTCTCATCTTGTGCCGATTGGTGTATACAAATATAGGTCTATCCCTGTATGCCCTATATGTCCTATATGCCCTATATGTTCTATATCCCCATGTCCTATATGCCCTATATGCCTAAAGGCGTGGAAAAGGGTCCTTTACTTTTTTTTAATTGCTCGCCACCAAGTAGCCATGAAAAGGCCTCTTGCAGTGTTTATGCAATTAAAGGAGACTGACCCAAATACTGTCCCGACCGGCGACGAAGTCGTCTACGGGCCAGCCAAATTGCGACCCGGTCGCCAATGAACACTAAGGTTAGTTTGCTATGTTCAATAAAGGACAGTGAAGAGACGTGATCAGATCGCATGTGTAAGCGGTTTATATAAAATTCAAGTGCTAGCAGGTAACGATGAGAACATCCCGCGATATTTGCCTTCTCGTCACTTCGCTGTTGAAAGTATACGTGCGCAGCCAGCATCGATCTTTAAGTAACTGGTAGCTCTAACGAGCTCTTACAGTTTCTGTATGAGTGTCGTAAGCATTCAGAAAAACGTTCTTTTCGCTACGTTAATTCTGTAAACAAGCTGTTTGTGCTCGGTGAGACGAGAATCGTTTCTATCCCAGTGTCTCCGTCCAAACAGACAGTCGAATATTTTATGGGTTAAGGGGGGTAGATAGGCTGCATACAGTCGTGGGACCTAGGCTGCACTCTCTCGTGGGACAGGTGGGCTGGGGTTGGGCCCAGGTCTAAATGTTTTGAGGTTGTTAAGAGCATCAGAAAGCCGGGAAACCTGCCCTGACCACCCTCGAAAATATTGGACTGTCCTGTGACGCCATCCTAGGGGAGATGTTTGGAAAGCACCCGTAAAAATGGGGAGTATTGATAATAAATAGTTAAACATTAATAATAAATAGTAAAATGTTGGTGCAACCAAAAGTGAAAGCGCCAGTTACAGTGACTAAAAGCACACCTCGCCACTTGTAAAAGATAGATAACTAACTCAGAGGACTGGGACTGAGCATCTGCCAGTTTGTTTGTTTGATTGCTTATTCAACGGACCAATATCATGGCACACGAGTATTAACATATAAGTGCTCCGTTCTACTTCTTACTCAAGCATGAGTCTGAAGAATCTCAGCGCAGTGCATGAACTCCGTTGCGCCGGCGAGGATCCTGAAATACTTTGGGTAGATTTTTAACTCAAAAATTTGCCCGGGCAACGTCGTTAAGCTAATCTTTTCGATTTCCAACTGCCGGGGAATTTTTTGCGTGCGTAACGATACACACAGGCGTCCGATCCTACTACCTAGAGACAAGGGAAATTACTAGCAGTCAATGTGAAAAAATCCTCGCCTTCGCCGGGGCCTCTAGCACTGGAGGCGGACACTATACCTCGAGACCACTCAGTCTCACACCCTCTACAATTATTTGCATCAGGTTACAAACACACAACATACCACAAAGAAAGCCTACTCAACTATGTTCCCAGGTCTGCAGCTACGAACCGATGTCCAGTTTCTCCTACGTTTCTTACGAGCTCGCAAGTTTGACCAGGAAAGGACTTTCCAACTTGTGAAGAACTATTACGACATCCGTCTCCAGTTTCCGGACATTTTCAGTGATCTGAAGCCAACTCGGGTTCGGCATGTCTTTGATGATGGCGTATTTGAAGTACTGAAACATCGGGACAAGGACGGGTGTAGAATCGTCATTTTTAGGCCAGGTGAGCTGACGGTTGCAAACCTTGATGGTGATTTGATTGTAGCAAAATTTGATGGTGGGTTGATATTAACCAGTTTTGATGGTAGTGTAACAGACTGGAAACATACGGTTCAGCAGCCTGAAGATCTTGAATTTATTTTAGTTTAAAAATGGCCAACAGGTCAAAGGAGAAACATTACCATTTATTAGTGTTAGACGATAACACGGGAAAAACTGGCCAATGAGGTATTTAAAGACCTGGCTGACAGATTTTCTACCTTTTTGACTTCCGGACGGACCCACCTAGCGACTGTGCTTTGCAGAATGGGCTAGTTAACAGGCATGGCGGGCGTAGGGAAAGTTCGTGGTCTGACTGATTTCGGATCACGGTACGTTTAGTTGGTTAGTTTTAAAATTAATTTTCATTTGTATTCTTGCTAAGAGATAGTTGGATGGTAGATCGCTATATATTTGAGATTCTGGTCGAGCACGTAGTTGTCGTTAATGCAGTTATTTGTTGACCACGCTGATGTAATGTTGAGTAAAATAAACTGTTTAATGTGATCATAATTCATTTGCTTGACTTAATTTAGGATCTGTAGCCCGTGGTTGTCTAGGTGTGTGTACCCCTGTAGTTAGGTCGACGTCATGTAACGTTATTATGCAGATATCCATAGTTAGGGTCTAGGTGAAATATCTGGGATCTCTGCGGAGAAGAACCACTGTCTTTTCTTTACTATTTTGTTTTTGTTGTTTAGCGAGGGAACTACTATGACTTTTGTTCTAATCACAATTTTCTCTCCTTGTTTTCCCTCCTTCTTTCTTCCCGCTGTCACAGTAGGTTGGTGGTTAGCAAACTTTGATGGGAAGTTGATATTAGCGTACATCCATGGTACGTGATGATAGAAACCTTTGACGGAAAGTCGATATTAGCAAACCTTCGCGTGGTATGTTGATGGTTGCAAACTCTCATGGGAAGTTGATATTGGCAAACTGTGAGGTTGAGTTGATGGTTGCAAACTCTCATGGGAAGTTGATATTAGCAAACTGTGATGGTGAGCTGATGGTTGCAAACTTTCATGGGAAGTTGATATCAGCAAACCGTGAGGGTGAGTTGATGGTTACAAACTCTCATGGGAAGTTGATAAGAGGAAATTTTGATGGCGCGTTAATGGAAGCATACTCTGATGGTGAGCTGATGATAACAGATTTAATGGTAACAAACTCTGAAGATCGTTGACTTAGCTCTTTCGACTCTTGAAAATGTCCACTATCGACTATGTAAAAGTATCCAAGAGTCGGTAACAGCAACACAGTTCGTAGGAAAAGCACAGTTCGTAGGGAAAACGCCGTTCCCGGAGATTTAATTTAGGATGTGAGACATACAGACTGAGGGCAACGACTGAGAGGAGAGGAGAGAGAGAGAGAGAGAGAGAGAGAGAGAGAGAGAGAGAGAGAGAGACGGATAGGATACCTTATCGTGAGCTGATTGAGAGTCTATGTTCCATTAGAAGACCAAACACAGAAGAAAACAATTTGCTTATTTTCATCAGACAACTGGAATCCGGATCACTACAGCCAGATGGACGTCCTAAAAGCCAATTATTTGCTCTTCACAAAGATTTTAGAGGCAAGTACTGTGTATCTAGATTCTCTGGTAATATTTTGCAATAATGCTTTTTTTGGGGTTTAATTTATGTTTTTCCTGCTCCTAATTTTCATAATTTTATAAAGTGATTATTCTGCATGTGGTAGATTCCATTGCTGAATTATTTCCACATGGGTTGCATATCAAACCATTGGTACTGGTTGTAAACATGTATGTTCATATGTACGTAAGTACAAACGGAAGTACACACGTATGTATTTGTGTATGCATATTCCTTTCTTTGGACGTAAATCGCATAACAGCTCAGAGCCCGACCAGATGTAGTTAGTTAGTTAGTTATAGGCCTCTAGAAGGTCTTGATGTAACTAACAAGATGTCACAAAAATGTTTTTAGTCTGAACAGCAGAAAAAGAGTAAAGTCTGGCATGCAGCATAAATATTATTTTAATCTGCTTACTAGAGACAAAGCCAGCAATGACACAACTGACTTCCCAATGTCATTTTATCTACAAATGTACTTTTCACATAAACAACATTCCACTATCTAAGGATGCCCCTAATAGAATATGCCGTTTCACTACTGCCCTTAAGACACAGACTTGTTGTCTATCTATGCTGGAGAGATAAATAGCTTTGTTGGAAAGTTTAGATGCCAGTTTTGCAAAATTATGTTACTCACTGTAAAACAGTTTCTTTAAATGAGAAAAGTTAGCTTCAGCAGTTCCATCAGTATCACAGACATTCAGCATTTGTCCAGTCATTATGTTAGTGATTTATTGATAATTTTTGTTAAAATCTGTTGGCAATGAATGTTAGAGGTTTACTGGAAATTTATGTCAAAATGTTTTGGCTGTATATGAGAGATTTATTCGCAGTTTATCTTAAAATCTGTTGGCAGTGTATGTTAGAGATACATTGGCAATTTATATAAAAATGTGTTGGCGGTTTATGATGGGGATTTATTGACAGTTTATTTAAAAATATGTTGGCATTGACATTAGAGATTTATAAGTAATGTTAACATGAGTAAGCAATGATTGTAAGATATAAGTAAATATTAGTTTCTTGAAGACTTATTGTAGCAGTTATTAACATTTCCTTTTATAACTATATTAGCACTATGATACAATACGTCCTTTTCAGGAAGTAATTTTTCGTTATTTGAAGCCCCACTCTGGCTTTTGCCAGGGGCCGCAATATAGGCAGGCCATAAATATGGCCAATTGTCTGAACGCGGTTTCTGGGACCTCTCCACGGTGATCCTCACCCACATGGTGGCACTTTGTGTCATCGGGTGTTTATCGCTTGTGTGATGTCCTGGTGGGGTAAAAATTCATTCATTCATTCAAAACTATATTAGAATTTCGTCTTAGAGGTTAGTTTCCTCCTAGAAAAAAGTCAAAGATTCCTATTAGAATTGTTTTTGTAGCTTTTCTTTGAAATATGTCAATAAACCTTTCTTTGAAATATGTTGACCTGCATTTTAGAGGCATCGTGAAACTTATAGACACAAGGTTAAAAAAGTGTAGCATTGTTATTGTTTTTTTTTTTCTCTTACCTTTGAGTTGATGCTCCACGAAAACACAACACACTGCAGATAAATGGCGAATCACACAAAGAACTGATTGAAGCTACTCCCTGAAAACACCACTTATAAGTGAATCAACAGTGAAGGTGAAACCGCTTATTAATATTACTAAGTGACAAGAAAAAATCAAACCGAACACACACTGAAACACACGTGTCAGCCATTTTTCGACGGCCTGCATTAGTGATGTGGCCAGATTTTGCAGCCAGGCCTTCTTTAGGCTGGTCACTATCAGTTATGTCATTCTTACCAACTAGGCAAAAATTGGGTAAGCTCAGATCCATTAAGGCACCTCCCTCCTCCCCAGTTAGGTAAGAAAACATCGGGGGATCCCCAAAACACGTGCACCTTACCTTACATTACATTATAAAAATTGTAAATAATTCTTCATGAATTTCATGTTATTTAAAGTATATTTTTATATTTATTTATATATACAATCTGAGGAGAGATGAGGCGTACACAGTAAAACATTTCGCCGTCGAGATAGGCGTAAGAGGTCTTATCTCCACTTCCATTTACAATGTGCTAAAGCAGTTGGGCTTGCCAGGAAACGAGCGTAAACGGTCACTAAAACAACTTGGCGAAACAGCTGAAAAGGCTTCGAGTTGGCTCTGAACGTAGGTCGTAGAGGGACGTCGTGAGAAAGGACCTCTGTAGACTGGCCAGTCCCAGTTATGAAGGAGCTTCTTATCCCTTAAAGCCAAAGTGTCTGGTAAATGTCTGCCGATGTCTCTCTACCAAATGCCAAAGTCTAATACTTGTCTGACAGACCAACTGTTAACTTGTCACTCTGGTCGTTAAGGTAGTCGACCGATCTAATTTGCTACCGCAGCGACAAAATAACACCAAATCTCACAACACCTGTTGCAAAGTCATCACATCGTCTTGTCCATGTCAGAGAGACCGATAAAGTGTAGCAGGGGAAGACTGAGGCCTCGAGGCATGAACCAGTCGGGCCCACAATTCAATTCGAGATTGTCTAGGAAGAATCTTTCTATTGATGACGGTGGACCCCTGCTGTGCATGTGGAGTTCTTCTTGTTTTTAAAGTTGAGGCAAATATGAAGACTCAGGCAGAAGGGTTAAGATAGGCTGGTTTTCCTGTATATTTTATGTGTAGTCAGGTGAAATGGCTGCATTTATATTTAACATAAGCTGTATTCAACAGAGAGCTAATTACGGGGGGGGGGGAGGGGGGGAGCCTCAGTCAGTGCCATCTCCAGAGCCGGAGAAGGCGTTGCCTCAGCCCTCCCTTTAAAAATGGGAGGCTGGGGGGGGGGGGGGGGACGCTCACAGGAAATGAGCCCCAGACTCCAGCGCCTATGACTTAGGGTGTCGTTTAGTCTACATGCGGCTCTGCTTGTATTTATTGCCAGGATGAAGACACACAAGTCAGTGGAGTCCGCCTAATTGGCAACTTGGCCACTTACAGCCTCAAACAGGCAGTACAATTCACACCAAGCCAGGGCAAATTTTTTATCAGCACCATCCAGGTAAACATCCTTCTCTTGTGTTGTCTTCAGTTCTCTTCATAAGTTGATTTTTTTTTTTAAAGACATCTAATTATGTCCTAGAAAGTTATAATCCGTAACGGTTGTCAGTTAAGAAGAGGATGGAGGCAACTGAGATGTGCTTTTTGAGAAGAATTTTACGAATACCTTGGATGCCAGAATAAATAACAATGATTGCTTGGAAATGACTAGTGAAAGTAACACGTTACATACAAAAATGAGAAGGCGACAAATAAATGTCTTGTCATGTGATGAGAACAGGAGCATGGGAAAATATCTAAACACCTGAAAAGATCACCGGTAAATGAGACAGAGGCAGACCAAGAAAACTGACTGTGGATGACTTAAGACAGTGTCATGGAGGAATATCATCAATGGAATTGATCCAGAACACCAAAGACTGAGATCTGGGGAGAGGCTTGAGCGCCTACGCTAGCTGGCAAGGCACCTGATGATGATGATGTAACGGCTGTGTTCAGTACTACAATGGTCTATCCTACTATCGGTCCACACATGATGTCTTTTATTTCAGGTTGTTTAAACAAACAGGGGTAATTTGACCACACAAGCGGTCATCACTGCCATCTCAGACCATCACCAGAGTGTGTGTGTGTGTGTGCCCGTGTGCGCGCACGCCTCTGTGTGTGTGTGTGTGTGTGCGTGTGCGTGTATGTGTGCGAGCGCGTCTGTGTGTGTGTCGTCCAACCCCACAAGGACCTACAACGGGCCGCCAACATCTGGCGACAAAATGTGTCTCTATGCGGATGAGGATCACTCTGGCAAAAGTTATAGAAACCCTGTTCAACCGTTAGGTTATGTTTTGGTCTCCGACTGCAGCTGGGAGGGGGCCTTATAATAACGAAAAACTGAGCACTACATTGTGACGGGAATTTTACTTTTTGATCACCAGATTACTAAGTTGTGTTAAACTAGTCTGAATTTAATAGTCTCATTTACATGTGACTTTTCCTTCGAAGTCGGAGTGCATCTGCCTGAGTGACAAGCAACCAGGATTCTGCATACAAATGAGTCAGATCTGTGAAACGGATACACACGCAACACTCAGGTTTTGGAACAGGAGTGCAGTCCAGAAGTGGACGAACAATCAGAACTTTCCTCCGGAGTTTACAGCTAGTGAACGCGAAGAAGAAGAAGAAGAAGAAGAAGAAGAAGAAGAAGAAGAAGAAGAAGAAGAAGAAGAAGAAGAAGAAGAAGAAGAAGAAGAAGAAGAAGAAGAAGAAGAAGAAGAAGAAGAAGAAGAAGAAGAAGAAGAAGAAGAAGAAGAAGAAGAAGAAGAAGAAGAAGAAGAAGAAGAAGAAGCAGCAGCAGCAGAAGAAGCAGCAGAAGAAGCAGAAGAAGGAGGAGGAGGAGAAAAAGTCATGTGACCTTTAAGGAAATTTGAACACACTGTGGCTCAGTGTTGCCACTTTGGATGTTTTACATCCAGATTTAGATGTTTTTCCTTACATTAAGATGGCATTTTTGACGTTTAGATGGTAGATGTTTTTCTAGACGTTTTTCATTTGGAGTGAATTTATCAAATCTAACCTAAGAAACAGGATGAAATTTGACCTCTTAAATGCTATCTTGACAATAAAATTCGACCTGATAAGAGTAGGAAAAGGCTGTTCCACTTATCAGCTCTCTGATTGGGTTTTAAAAGAAATTGGAACAGCTAAAGCATACCAGAGTCAATTTGGATCTGAAGCTTCAACTTCATCATCCAAGCTAAGTTTCCTGTTGATCTTGTAAGGCAGACTTCGGTAAAGATGAGGGCATGATTCTTTAGGGTGACTCATATCAACTGCTATGTAATTTGTGACTCTTTCCATTTTGATGTTTTTTCTAGATGTTTACCACGCAAATTTAAATGTTTTTAGATATTTTTGACTCCGTTTTGGATGTTTGTTGTCAAAGAAAGTGGCAACACTGCTATGGTTGGCCCAGCAAACCAGCAGTGGCTCACTATAGAGCTCATACAAATGAAGAGATCTCTTCTTACCCTGACGTCATGAGGCAGTCCATGAGTAAAGAAAACAAGAAGAAGAAGAAGAAGATCACCAGAATCTTAGATCTGTTTAGTGCTCTTGCCTCGCCCTATCTACATGGCCCAGCCATTCATGTGTTTATTTTTTTTTTATTTTTTTTTTTGTCTTTCCCTTGACCTTTTTATGCACCCGTCTTGCGAGACTGTCTACAATTTAAATCTATAATCAGGAAGACATCCCAACGTCATTATAAGCGACAGGACACAGATTATAAACGACAAGACACAAAATATAAACGACAAGACACAAATTGTAAAAATACAAATGTGGGATAAGATGCCTGAGAAAAACCATCCGAGACATAGTGAGAAATGATACTATCAGAGACTGTAGGAACAACACCAGCCGAATAAACAAGCCGAACAATATGTTGAGGTCGCGGAGATGTGGTTTTACCAAAGAATTCTTACATTCACTGGACAGCTCAAAAGAGCAGCCCGGTTTTTTTCAAAGCGGCTGGAGCGCGAAGCAACTCATCACAAACATCAGAAAGAGACACTCATCATTTCTGGTCATGTTACGAGAAGAGGGAAACTGGAACGTGTTATGACCGCTGAAAAGATCTGGGGAAAGGGGCGGCAGAGGAAGACAGCACGAGCAGATCCTTGACAGCTTTTTGTCAAGGCATGGAGGATGTCAACTGATGCACGCAGCTGCCGATCGTAAATTGTGGAGAGGCACGATTACCCAGGCCCGGTGTTGCCACTTTGGATGTTTTACATCCAGATTTAGATATTTGTCCTTACATTTAGATGGCGTTTTTTTTGACGTTTACATGGTAGATATTTTTCTAAATGTTTTTCATTTTGAGTAAATTTATCAAATCTAACCTAAGAAACAGGATGAAATTAGACCTCTTAAATGCTATCTTGACAATAAAATTCGACCTGATAAGAGTAGGAAAAGGCTGTTCCACTTATCAGCACTCTGATTGGGTATTAGAAGAAATTGGAATAGTTAAAGCATACCAGAGTCATTTTGGATCTGAAGCTTCAACTTTATCATCCAAGCTAAGTTTATCCTGTGGATCTTGTAAGGTAGGCTTAAGTAAAGATGAGGACATGATTCTTTAGGGTAAGTCATATCAAATGCTATGTAATTTGTGACTCTTTCCATTTAGATATTTTTCTAGATGTTTTCCGCGCAAATTCAGATGTTTTTATATATTTGTTGACTCCTTTTTGGGTGTTTTTTGTCAAAGAAAAGTGGCATCACTGCCCAGGCCAGTCGGCAAGGCGCTTGAAGATAATGATCACACCAGCACTTTGCTACTGGTCCACACTTGAACATTATCAAAGACAAACCTTGGGAAAATTAACAAATGTGATAAGAGCTACCAGAGAAAAACCATCGGAGACAACGTAAGAAATGATACTTTCAGAGAGACTGTAGAACACCGTGCTTCAAAATCATTGAGCAGTCAAAGATCAGAAGGTTTGGTTATTTTGATAGAATGCAGCCACAATAGCTGCCAACACAGACATTACACTGAGAGAGATCTGGCGTGAAAGTGAGAGAGCGCACAAGAAGACAGTGGATTCGTTAAATTAAAGACATTACGAAAGGACTGGTGGATGTCCAACCCCACCAGGACCACGCGACCAGGATAAACACCTGGTGACAAAAAGTGCCACTATTCGGATGAGTATCACGCAAGTCCTAGAAACGGCGTTCAACCGTTAGGTTATATTTAGGGTCTCTGCCAAGAGCCGGGGTGAGCATTAAAATAACACACACACACACACACACATACACACACAATTGCGTCCCACACTGGGGCAGAGACTTGAAACATTCCACATCGACACGAGATGATAATAATGATGAATGCTGAATTAAGAAACGACATCGTAGCATTTAGGACACTCCCATAAACGCTTCGTCCCCATCTTCAGCAGCAAACGAAGAGTTCCGACTCCGATGACACCAGCAACTGTCTGTTTGAATATCTGTCTCGCTTTTACCTTGAGTGTTGAGCGTCAGCCAGATCCCCTGGCAACTCCCCGAAGCTCCATTCTCCTCAGACGGTAATGATCTATTTGCGCTTCCTCACTGTTCACTCGCTCCCAGAGGGACCTCACAACATCAAGCTTGTCATACATCGGTTCATCACAAAGTGGTGCCGAACCGGCCAGTCTATCTGGATGCTCATTTCCAAACACACCACCAAGTCCTGGAGAGAATATCCAGTGGATGTTAACTACCCGCGTCCTCTGAAGTGACGCCTGCTACTGCACAGAACATACCTGTCTCCGCTTTTCTCAACATGCTCTGTGAGTCAGATGCAATCAGTACATGTGTGTACAGCGGAATACAGCAGAGACTGCCTCCACCTCCAGTGTCAAACTAGACGTTGTGATATCATATGCCAGGCTTTGTTGCAATAAGCGACGTCCATTCGCTTTTGATATGAACCCCCATGCACTTCGTCTGCCCCCTCAACACAGAGCCATCTGTATAGATAATCACATCACTTGGAAGGAAATTGTCATGAATCATTTGTTGAACTTCTGATTCTGCAGTACCAGCTGGCCAGTCCCTGCATTCACGACCTAAAGTGATTAGAACCCTACACAAGTCCGAAACTTGCTCGGACACTATGACATCTTTCATCATCATCATCATCAGATGCCTTGCCGACTGCCGTGGGCGATCATACCTCTCCACAATTTGCGATCTCCTGCAGCATGTATCAGTTCGTGTGCCGACACAGTTCCATGCCATGCAACAAGACTGTCAATAATCTTCTTTCGTTGTCTTCCTATATCCCTCCTTCCACAGGTCTACCCAGTGGTCACAACATGTTATATTTTCCCTCTTCTCATAACATAGCCTAAAAATGATGTCTCCATATGATGTCTGTGATTAGTTGTCTTCGGGCTTCCGCTTCCTTCAATACCTCTTGGTTTCTCTTTTTGGCCATCCAATGTATTATATGCATTCTTCTGTAAAACCACATCTCTGAAGCCTTGAAAAATTGTTTGGCCTGCCTACAGATTGTCCAGGATTCACAGTCATCTGTTAAAACTGGATGTGTGTAGCAAGCAATAATTCTTTTTTCTAACTCCCAGTGACAAAGTATGACGAAACGGATGTGGATTTAATGTTTTATATGTTGAGCAGGGATTTTCCTCTCAACATATTCCCTCCACCAGATTAACTAGACTATTATCCGGGCTATGTTGCTCTCAGACAAAGTCCTGGATATCCAAGAAAACAGCCATATTGGCTCATTAATTTCTTTACCATTAGCGGCACTTGGTACCCACAAGAGAAGGAAAGGAGTTTTAGATGTCTATATCATTATACTGAATGAATTATTAGACAGGGCAAATGACTCCTCCCGTCCAACCTTCTCGCGGTATTAATAATTAAAGAATTATTATGATTATTATTTGAGCGCCCGCCAAATGGTATTCTATCAGTTTAGTTAAACATGTAAGACTGAATACACTTGGAATTTAACAAACGATGTAGTATAAAACTTGACATACAGCTTTATTTACTAACAATCAGTTAAATGACGTTCCCAGTTTGTAGTGTTTACACAAACAGTGACTGGCTAATGTTATGATAGTGATGAGATGCTTTAGCGGGAAAACAGCTCTTGGGATTAGAGTAGTGTAATGATGGTGATAGGTTAACGAAAAAGATGTTAACGTAACTTATAAAACCTCTGACAGCCGTGAGGCACTGTCAAGCTTGTCCACCTCTTCCAACTTCTTCCCTGCCTGTTGTCTGCCTGTTTCTCCTCTTCGTTCCCACCTCGTTTCCAGCTGGCCGAG